>JANAVB010013395.1:3103932-3331432 GCA_029216955.1 Iris pallida
GCCCGACGAGCATTTCGAGGGGGGGTTACGACTCGAGGAGGCGCACGAGCCAACAGCCACCGGTGGGGAGAGGTGGCGGGGGGGGAGGAAAGGGAGGGCGCCGAGGGGGGGAACGGATGCTCGACCTCCAGGCGGAGGCCGATCACCGACGGATAGTGGGGCCCTCCAGCATGTGCTGGAGGGAACGCCAGAGGCCGGAGCACTGGAGGGGGCGGCGCGGGGAGGAGACGCACTTGTCACCGCGAAGGGGGATGAGTTGGGGGTGGGCCGCCGACGACGACGGGGCCGGCGACAAGTGGGTGGAAGTGAAAATGAAGGGGGTTGGTCATCCCGGGGCCACCGGGGGGCTCGGCCGGGGAGATGGAGGACGTGGCCGAGTTCGGCCACCGGAGGGAGAGGATGGGCTGGCGGGTGGGCTCAGCCGCGGAGAGGAGAGAGGACGTGGCCGAGGTTCGGCCACGCAGGGGGGAGCGGGTGGCCTCCGCCGAGGGGGGGGTGGGTCTCCGCGAGGGAGGCGCGGGCGGTGAGCGAGCTGGAGCGGGTAGTCCAGGCAGAGCAACGCCCGGCCCGACGGGGTAGGGGGGTGGCCGGGGGGCGCCAGGGGGTGCAGCCGGAGAGGTAGCACTGGTCTTCCTGCGACGAGCCCGGCGGCGCCGAGGGCGCGCCGACGATGGCGATGGATTCAAGGAGGGGGGAGAAGGGCGGATGCCGCTCGGGACGACGACGTCATGCCTGGCGAATGGGCCCGGCCGGCCAAACTGGCCACCCGATCGTTGACGATGAGGAGGGGGGGGGAGCGACGAGCAAGGGGGCTGCTGCTGCTCGACCCATAATATATATATATATATATATATATGATATATATATATATATATATATATATATATGATATGGAGTTGTTTTATATATAATGTATTATATTTTAATATATGATATTGAGTTGTATATATATATCTATATATATATATATTAATATATATATATATTATATATTATATATATATATATATATTTTATATATATATATATATATTATATATATATATATATATATATAAATATATATATATAAATATTATATATATATATATATATATATATATATATATATATGTTAGTCCCGGGGCTTGATCAAAGATGGTAAACAGATGCAACAGAGATCTATGATAATACAAATACCAAATAACCCGATTACAATATGGAGTAGGAAATAGAGAAGAGAAGATCTCTCGTTCTTCTTTGCAAACATGTTGCAATTAGGACAGAACGAGGTACAATAATCTAGAGAAATATGAGAAGAAGAAAAATGCGGGGGTGTCGAAACACCGTTGCTCAAAGCAAGATTCGCCCCACACGAACTGCTTCCAGGAACCAGCAAGTTTGAAGAACTTGTGGAACGCTCGAAGTCACCTCTGTTCTGACTCCTCGGATGGACTTGCAATGGCGGCAGCAGCTCTCTCTCCTTTCTCCTTTTCTGACTTATATTTCGTAGTCCCCACAAAGGAGGCCAGAAGAGAGTAGTTATAGAGAGAGGGTGGAAACCCTAGCCGCCTCTTCATTTATGGAAAGATTGAATCAAATCCAAAAAGATAGCAACGAGATTAATTCAATCCCACAAAGATAGCAGCAAAATTAATTCAAATCCTACAAAGATAGGATGTGAATTAATCGTATTAAATCAGTCTTTCCATAACTGACTTGTAGTTGCACAGTCAGCGGAACCCTCCATGCGACAGTAGCAGCCTGGCCGCATGAGCCTCATGGCCTCATGGCCGCATGGACCGCATGAGCCGCATGGACCGCATGAGCCGCATGAGCCTCATGGACCACATAGACGCATGAGCCGCATGATGCTGACGTGCTAAGTGCAAAGTACGCCAACAAAATGCCATATTATGCCTCATGAGCCCATGAGCCCGAGTCCGAGTCCGAGTCGCTAAGCCCCTTTGGGGCTTAGCTCCAAATGGAATTAATCCAAGAGAAGACAAAAGCATTAATGCTTAATCCTTGGAGCCTTATTCTTACCTCCTAGTAAAATCACCCACATGGTTCCCTCCTTAGGGTCACCACCCCATGTGCATCTCTCAACAACACACCCAAGTATATATGTTGAGATAACTCATGGTGCATTTCCGATGTGGGACTAAAATTTTACAAGGCATATTGAGAGCTAACTCTCTCCATGTAAAGAAAGCACCAACAATCCTCCATATATCACAACATATATATGTGTCCAGGGTTGAGCGTTCCCTACAGTAACTGTCCATTTTGTATTAGGATAGATGTCGCTGACGACTTGAATCTTCCCGTATGGGTTAAATAACATGTGATACAAGAATGGACTACGCCTTGAATTCTGCACCACAATTGTAATTCTTCCCACTCACAAAGTGTAGTTACGTGTGCTTCTGGCTGCACATTAAAGGCCCTGTGCCAGCCTGGTTTCAGTGTATAATTTTGGGCGTCTACAAGTTTACCCTCAAGAGACGGCCTGATATCTCTTTCCATATACTATAGGTGAGTTCTTTATTAAAGAGATATGGCATGAAGCCTTGCGCTTCCTTACGGTGCTACGCCGCTATGACATGGCCTGAAGCCGAGGCATTACCCCTACCTGGAAACCTCATTGTAGTGTCATACTACTGTAGCATGAGGTCTCAGCCTCTTTGTAGTGCCAATCTACTCAGCATAAAGCCTAAAGCTTCCTTGCGATGTTACGCCACAACGACATGGCTTGCAATACCGAGGCTTTACCCCTACCTGGGTACCTCATCATGGTGTCATGCCACTGTAACATGGGGCCATTCTCCCCTTTGTAGTGCTGTCTATAACTCTTTAATTATGCCACACAGCATTAGGCTACCTGCCTATTTGTGGTGCTACGCCGCTGTGACTTGGCTTGCAAAGCCGAGGCATTACCCTACCTGGGAACCTCATGGTGGAGTCACCCCACTGTAGCATGGAGTTTCACTCCTTGTAGTGCTGCTCTACCGTGCTTCCTGTAAAGCACACCAGGCATTCACTCTGCCTGAGAACTCATTAAGGCATTTAAGCCAACCTTCCACAGGATCTGTTTTTTTCCACAGAAAATATATAGTAGACAACAGTGGTTATGGGTCCGTATCCCTTCCATGTTCCAGAGAACAAGTACCCACTGTTACCTGATAGTTTCCCAGTCAGTGATCCTCCTTTGAACCAAAAGTTAGATGCCTAGTAGATTTCTCTTTGAACTAATAGCATAAAATTTTATGGTAGGATTACAAAGACACACTATCAGAATGCCTTCAAGCCCATTTTACAAGTTGTGTCATCGACCAACTGGTGCTTGAGGCCCTTTGTGAACGGATCTGCCAGGTTCTTCTGACTCCGAACATCAATCACTGCAATTACACCTCTTTTAATAAGATCGTGTACTGCCCTGTGCTTCAACCGCACAATCCTCTTCTTCCCGTTGAAGAGGTCATTTGATGCCACCACCGCAGTCGCCTGGTTGTCACAGTATATCGGTATCGTCGGTATCTGAGCCCCAACCACTGGAAGATCATATATGAGCTCCCGAAGCCATTCTGCTTCATATGCTGCAGTTTTAAGTGCATAGAATTCAGATTCCATGGAGGAACGAGAGAGTATAGTCTGCTTCTTCGACTTCCATGATATAGCAGCTCCATCCAAGGAAAAGACATATCCACCTGTGGATCTCTCGCTTTCCACCTCTGAACACCAGCTAGCATCACTGAAGCCTTCTACTACTGTCGGATACCCATTGTAGTACAGTGCATATGTCTGAGTCTTCTTAAGATATCTCATCACCCGCTTCACAGCTTTCCAGTACTCAATCCCTGGGTTGCTCGTGAACCGACTCAGCATTCTCACGGCGAAATCTATGTCAGGCCTTGTGGCAGTGGTTGCGTACATCAAACTTCCGATAACGCTAGAATACTCCAGCTGCCTGACACTTTACCTCGAGTTTGGCTTCAGCTTCTGATCACCCCTGTATGTTGTATCGATCCCTGAAAGATCCTTATACCCATAGCGGGTGAGCATCTTCTCAATGTAGTAAGATTGTGACAACGCTACTCCAGTGTCTGTCCGGATGATCTTTATGCCCAAGATGACATCTGCATCCCCCAAGTCCTTCATACTGAACTTGGTTGAGAGGAACTTCTTTGTCTCTGTGACACAGCCTATATCCGTCCCTAGGATTAGCATGTCGTCCACGTACAGACAAACAATGACTTCTCTTCCATCAGCAAATTTTGTGTAAACACATTTGTCTGTCTCGCTGACTCTGTAGCCGTTTGACCTAATAACTTTGTCAAACTTCTCATGCCACATCTTGGGAGCTTGCTTTAAACCATACAATAATTTCACCAACTTGCAGACTTTGTCTTCAAGACCTTTGACGACAAATCCATCTGGCTGTTGCATGTAAATCTTTTCGGTCAGCTCCCCATTCAGGAATGTTGTCTTTACATCCATCTGATGTATCACCAACTTATGTATAGCTGCTAGAGCGATTAACATCCTGATGGTGGTCATCTGAGCTACTGGAGCGTACGTGTCAAAGTAGTCTATCCCCTGTTTCTGAGAAAATCCTTTGGCTACAAGCATGGCCTTGAACTTGTCAATAGTTCCATCTACCTTCATCTTCTTCTTGAAGATCCATCTACATCCGATAGGCTTTTCTCCTTCAGGTAGATCTACCAACACCCATGTGTTATTGGAGGTGATAGAGTCAAACTCGTCATTCACTGCCTCCTTCCAGAAGATAACATCTCTGGTCTTTATCGCCTCATCATAGGTAAGCGGATCTGCTTCCACATAATAGGTGACAAAGTCATCTCCGAAGTCTTTCGGTCTCCTCGCTCGCTTAGCTGACGGCTCTACGAGTTCTGGTACAAGAGTTATTTCATCAACAACAACTTCTTCTTGGACTACTGGCCCATATAAGATTTTAGTCTCATTTGCACCTACATCATTTTCCGGAATATTCGAAAGAACAATGTTTTTGTCTTTTGCAAACTTGTCTTCAAAGTATTCAGCATCGCGAGATTCGATGATATGATTTGACTCAATATCAAAAAATCTCCGAGCATCACTCTTCTCGGCATATCCCAAGAAGATCGCCTTCGTAGTCCTTGTCCCTAGCTTCTGAATCTTCAGATCTGGGAGCTTCACATACGCCAGATACCCCCACACTCGAATGACATTCAAGTTTGGTCTGACTTTGAACCAGAGTTCATGAGGAGTTACGTCCGAAGTTGCATATGGCACTCTATTTAGAATAAAAGTGGCCATCAATGCAGCTTCTCCCCAGTAGCATTTAGGAAGACCCACGGTTAGCAGCATTGAGTTCATCATTTCTGTCAACGTTCTGTTCTTCCTCTCCGCTACTCCATTGGATTGAGGAGAATATGGAGCAGTAGTCTCGCATATGATTCTATGTTCTTTGCAGAACGATGCAAATTCATGAGACCTGTACTCCCCACCTCGATCACTCCTTAACCTCTTGAGTTGTTGTCCAGTCTGCCGTTCAGCTTCGGCTCTGAACTCTCTGAACTTCTCGAAGGCTTTGTCTTTAGACTTGAGCAAGTAGACGAACGCGTATTTTGAGAAATCGTCGATGAAGGTTATGAAATACTTCATCCCGGCCTTCGTGGAGAAATGTTTGAAGTCACAGATATCGGAGTGCACCAACTCCAGAAGATCTGTGCTTCGATTGACCCGATGAAAGGGTTTCCTAGTGATCTTCGTCTGAGCGCACACTTCACACTTCTCCACCTTACCCCCACATTTGGAGATATGTCCTAGACTAGACATTTTGTTAATTCCTTTACAATGAACATGTTCTAGTCTATTATGCCACAACTCAAGAGAATAATCAGAAAATGCAACTGAATTAATGTCATCAAACTGGTTGACAAGCTGAATTTTAAACATTCCTTCGGTTAGATAAGCCTTCCCAAAGTATGTTCCCTTCTTGGACATCACCATCTGACCAGCATTGATGTCCATCCTCAAGCCTGCGTTGGAGAGCAGGCTCCCAGAGATCAGGTTCTTGGCAATCGCCGGAACATGCTTCACACCTTGAAGCGTCAGAGTGTTCCCAGAAGTGAGTTTCAGTTCCACGGTCCCGATCCCCAGAACTTCAGCTTGGGCCTGGTTCGCCATGACAACCTTCTCAGATATCGGCTGGTACGTGACGAACCATTCCTTGCCAGAACAGACATGGCAAGTCGCACCAGTGTCTATCCACCAGTCAGAGTCAACCCCCACAGTTGTGACCTGTCCGATCATAGCAACAATGTTAGAAACTAATGAAACCTTATTAGGCTCACCTTTCTCTGATTGTTTAGGCTTAGATCTGCATTCACTCTTGTAGTGGCCTTTCTTGCCACAATTGTAACAAGTCACGTGGGACTTAGTCTTCTGTTGCTTGGAAGAAGGACCCTTCACTTTTAGATTAGTGAATTCCTTCTTCTTGGGATGATAAGCCGCCTGCTTTCCCTTGGGAACTCTCGTCTGCACTAGATTGGCTTTAGCTAACTATCTGGACAGAGTGTCCACCTTCTGTTGGGAACACATCTCGTCCTCAACATGGATCTCTTGAAGTAGATCTCCCAAGCTAATGTCTAGCTTCTTTCTGAGCATCCTTGCATAGAAGGTACTCTATCCAGCAGGAAGTTTTGAGACGATCCCTCCAACGACAAACTTGTCGGGAAGGGGCATCTCTTCGTCTTCCAGTTTCTGACACAGCTTCAGAAATTCCTTCACCTGTGGCAACATGGACTTCTCGTCCTCAAAGAGCAATTTGTGATATTTTTCAACCACAAACATCTTGCTCCTGTTCCTGTCTTCTTCGTACAGATTTTCCACAGACTCCCATATGTCTCTAGCAAGTTCCTTCTTCAAGTAGGATTCTGCCAGGGAATCCTCCATAGCATTCAGGATGAGAAGCCTGCAGATGCTATTTTCCCTTCTCCACTTGGCCTAGAGTTTGGTAGCCGCGTTGATTGCGGCAGTAGATCCAGTGTCTGGAATAGAGGGTTCTTCCTCCAATAGAACATGATCAACATCTTTTAGTTGAAGAGTTAGGTAAACCATTCTCTTCCAGACTTGATAATGCTCTCCATCGAACTTTTCTAACTTGCAGAAGTCCGATTGGAGGAGCGAAGCATTAATGTTTTCCATCTACACGGATCTTTCTTTGAGATTGTTAATCCCGGGGCTTGACCAAAGATGGTAAAATAGATGCAACAGAGATCTACGATGATACAAATACCAAATAACCCGATTACAATATGGAGGAGAAAAATAGAGAAGAGAAGATCTCTCGTTCTTTCTTGCAAACGTGTTGCAATTGGGACAGAATGAGGTACAATAATCTAGAGAAATATGAGAAGAAGAAAAATGCTGGGGTGTCAAAATACCGTTGCTCAAAGCAAGATTCGCCCTACATGAACTGCTTCCAGGAACCAGCAAGTTTGAAGAACTTGTGGAACGCTCGAAGTCACCTCTGTTCTGACTCCTCGGATGGACTTGTAATGGCGGCAACAGCTCTCTCTCTTTCTCCTTTTCTGACTTATATTTTCGTAGTCCCCACAAAGGAGGCCAGAAGAGAGTATTTATAGAGAGAGGGTGGAAACCCTAGCCGCCTCTTCAGTTATGGAAAGATTGAATCAAATCCCAAAAAGATAGCAACGAGATTAATTCAAATCCCACAAAGATAGCAGCGAAATTAATTCAAATCCCACAAAGATAGGATCTGAATTAATCGCATTAAATCAGTCTTTCCATAACTGACTTGTAGTCTACACAGTCAGCGGAACCCTCCATGCGGCAGTAGCAGCCTGGCCGCATGAGCTGCATGGCCTCATGGTCGCATGGACCGTATGAGCCGCATAGACTGCATGGACCTGCCGCATAAGACCGCATGGCCGCATATGAGCCGCATAAAGACCGCATGACTACTGACGTGCTAAGTGCAAAGTGCGCCAACAAAATGCCACATTACGCCTCATGAGCCCATGAGCCCGAGTTCGAGTCGCTAAGCCCCTTTGGGGCTTAGCTCCAAATGGAATTAATCCAGGAGAATGACAAAGGCATTAATGCTTAATCCTTGGAGCCTTATTCTTACCTCCTAGTAAAATCACCCACATGGTTCCCTCCTTAGGGTCACCATCCCATGTGCATCTCTCAACAACACACCCAAGTATATATGTTGAGATAACTCATGGTGCATTTCCGATGTGGGACTAAAATTTTACAAGGCATGTTGAGAGCTAGCTCTCTCCATGTAAAGAAAGCACCAACAATATATATATATATATATATATATATATATATATATATATATATTCTAAAACAACTCCATATCATATATTAATGTCAAAGGCACAAAATGCCGAAGCCTTTACAAGTAAGCTCATGAACGAAAAGAAACTGGAAAGAAAAGGGGCGGGGAGGAAAACACCCGCACAAAAACTAAACCGCGAACAAAATGAGTCAGTTGTAAAGAGAGACCCAGAAACCCCCTCTAACGTGTCTGTAGTGTCTGGTAACCTTGTGAATCTGTCTGAAAACCTCACTGATCAGTTGGTTAGGAGTAAATTGGTGCCCTTCATATCTGTATTTGTTGCAATTTTTCCAAATGACCTACGTGATGGCAGCTATGACAATTTGGTGTCCGTGCAAGGCTTTGCCCCAACATCCTGGTTCTGGAGGCAAGAGTTAGAGAATCTGGTCCACACCTGCCCGGCCAGGTCTCCTGACGAAAGGATGTGGTCAACTGTCTCTGACTGACGCGCCAAGCAACAATGACATGTTGAAGCCAAGCTAAATCCGATGGTGCAAGGGTATCGTCGGTGGGAAGTTTCTTGCGAAATGCTCTCTAAAGCTGGAAGGACCACTTCTTGGGAATGCAAGACTGCCAGAACGGCCCGATAGTGGGGGAAAGCATACTGTTGCCGTGAACATATCATCGCGCTGAAGCGAGAGAAAATGATCTTTTAGCCGTCAGGGACCACTTCAGTGAGTCTGGATCCGGCCCAACCACCAAGCCAGAGGAGACTAAAACAACTTCAGCCTCACCTCCGATCGTAGCCCGGATCCTATCTAAATTCCACTCCCCGCCACTATCCCGTAGATCTCTAATCGTAGAGTAAGGGGGGCTCCCGGTATGGGTTGAAGAAGGATGTCCCCGATCCACCTTTCGTGAAAAAATGACGATTCGCCCGAGCCCAGCTGAAGACGAATAAAAGGCTTGACGAGTCTACGACCGATCAAGATGCGTCACCATGATGACAAGGATCTGCTATAGGAGGAGGCAACAGTCGGATGTGTGTGCTTGAAGTATCTAGCCTTTATGAACCGAGCCCAAATAGAGCGGTTTCTCAGAACTTCCACCACACCTTCATCGAGCAAGCGTCAACGACGTAAACCAACCTGCTGAAACCAATGCCCCCTTCATCCATGGGTCTAGCCATAGTGTCCCAACTGGCCTAATAATGCTTATCGTGGCCGTCGCTGTGTCCCCAGAAGAAGTCAGTGAACATGTTTTTAATGGTGGTGAGGACCTTCTTCAGAGCAAGCTGCGAGGGTGTAGATCGGGATGGACGAAAGTACATGTTTGATCGACACCATCTTTCCGCCAGGCGATAATGTCGTATTGTGCCATCCCTCGATTTTTTTCTAATTTTGCCCACCAACCCATCGAACAGCCCCGTATTTGATCTATCGTACACCAGCGTACACTCTAAGTAGAAAAAGGGAGGGTAAGCAACTGTGAAGGAGGTCATATCCGTGAGCATGTTAGTGTGGGCTTTGTCTACAGTATGATAGACGTAGATGACGCTCTTGTTAGGATTGATGCGCTGACCAGAGCATCTGGAGTATCTTTGCAGCGTATTGTTAACCACCTCGACGGACCCAGTATCGCCGGAGGAGAATATGAGGATGTCGTCGGTGTAAGCCAGGTGAGTAATGATCGGGCATCCGCTAGTGGTGTGGAAATACTGGAAACAAATGGTACTAACCATTTGGTTCAGATTTCTACTTAGCGCCTCAGCAGCAATTATGAAGATGGTCGACGATAAAGGGTCGCCTTGTCTAACCCCTCGACTCGATTTAAAAAAACCCTGTACTTGGCCATTGACGATAATGGAGAACCATGAGTTACTGATCGATCTCCAGACGATGTCAATCCAAGTCTCCGAGAACCTGAAGGCTCTGAACATCCAGATCATGAATTGCCAATCGAGGCTATCATACGCCTTTTCTATGTCCAACTTAATGGCAATGTTCCATCCCCTAGACGGGAATTTCATGCAGCTGATCATCTCTTGAGCTAGCAGGATGTTGTCTAAGATATTCCGACTACTAACGAATCTACTTTGCTCTTCTGAGATGATTTTTTGGAAGAAGGCCGGTCATGCGATTAGCTATAATCTTAGAGATGATTTTTTGGGTGAAGGTGCACAAGCTTAGAGGACAAAAATCTTTAAAGGTCTCCGGGTTATCCTTTTTGAAGATTAGGATCAAGTTGGAAATAGATATTGATTCGGGGTACCTAGCACCTTGGAAGAAAGCAGTCACCGCCTCGTGAATATCAGACCTGATGATGTCCCAGCAGGATCTAAAGAAGACACCAGTGAAACCGTCAGGACCAGGGGGTGCACTATGCTCTTTAAGCTCCCATACTGCTTCTTTAACTTCATGCTCGGAGGGCGTAAGCTGCAGCTGGATATTATCTCTGTGGTCGATCAAGCGCGGGATAGCCGCATCCTTGACGATAGCTTCTCTGGTGAACAACTGGAAATAGAAAGCCGCAGCAGCCGACTGAATGTTCCGTTGGTCTTTGAGAATACGACCAGTCTTGTCGTTGATATGGTGGAGGTTGAGTTGTTGTCTGCGTCCCTTATCGCAGGAGTGGAAGTAGCTCGAGTTTTTATTGCCCTCAATATCCCAAGTGGTCAACCTGGCTTTCTGTCACGACCCGCGCCCTAGAGTAAGGGCACGAGAAGTGGGTACGTCCAGCCTACGCTACAGTGTCGGCGATAGAACGCTGTCCTAGGTTAATCATCTAACAATATAAGGTACCTGTACAGTATATACACTCCGAATGGAGGTGACATAGCAGAATACAGCCTTAAGCACATCTAAGGTAGAATACGATAAGATAGATAGATATAAAATGAAATGAATCCACAGAGATACATCCAGATAGAAGTCTAAGTGTCTAAGATACCACAAATCCAGATAACATCTCAAATCTCAAATACAGTAATCCATAGAGTAAATACAATGAAAAGACATCCTAGACTAAAGGTGTGTCATCCACTGCTAAGGGGTCCTGTTGCTGGTCCAGGTTACAGCAGTCCTCTAGGGTAGTCCCGTAATAGATAGTACATAGCGCATCGTCCTCATCCTCTGTAATATTTTCAACAGGTCCAGTCAGGACAGGAGCGAGCACAATACATCTCATACAAATCATAACAGGTTAGGAAATATAATCATCTTAGAGAGTAAGATACATGAAACTGAAAGAACAACATGATGTAAAAGAGAGAGACTGTAAGTAAATAGCTATAATATATAAGAGAACTAATCAGTGCTAGTGATTCAGAGTACAAGATAAATATGTAAACAGCTGGAGGGTGATTAATGACTATACTAAAAAGGTAATTCAAGACTATTCTACTTTGGAATTATTCACATGTTCAGTTTCTACTCCCCCATCCCCAATTAATACACAAGGATCCAGTCAAGTTACGTTAAGATTCATGACTATATTACTTAGCTCATAAAGAGTGATTCATGAATAGATTCGTGAAGGCTCTGTGATTCATGAGAGTACATGAATCACAAGCTGATACATGAAAATTCATGATAATAGAAGCATGAGATACATGATATAAGTGAAACACATGAGACATGAGTATCTGATGCTCCCGAGGGGGAT
The DNA here is from genome assembly GCA_029216955.1 of Iris pallida. Lineage (NCBI taxonomy): Eukaryota > Viridiplantae > Streptophyta > Magnoliopsida > Asparagales > Iridaceae > Iris > Iris pallida. The sequence continues at coordinate 3,115,892 of JANAVB010013395.1, forward strand.
AACATCTCATGAAGGGATCCATATAGTACTAATCCGTGTTACCAACATGTCAGCATCAAGTAAAGTACTCTAAACAGGAAATATAATCCTAAACAAGATATGAAATAATCAGAGAATGTACTCGCCTGGTATCCTGAATATATGAAAAGAATATACTGTCCGAGGAGTGGTGTCTGGCTCCTATAGAACAGTACAAGTCACTACATGTCTAAAATAATATAATAGACTGCTACAATGCATCTACATGATGTTTGGGATCAATCTAGGCTAAAGTCAACCTTGGTCAACTCTAGTCAACTCTAACAGTCGAACTTGGTCAACTCTAGTCTAGTTAGTGTTTGCAAAAACAAAAAAGTTTATTCCAAACTTATAAAAGAATAGTACAAAGTACAATAAATTTTAGGGAAGTATAACTGTGGGAATCTGATCAGAAGACGATCACTTTATCCCTTGGACTATGTGAACTTGAAGACTATAGCCTTTGGAGAATGCAACAGCAATTTTGCAAGAGTTCTTGATCTCTGTGCCTGATCCTTTAACAATGATTGGAAACTCTATTTATAGAGTTCCAGAAATAACTATTTTAGCAGTTATTCTGATGTGCGCGAGGCTGGGTTGCGCCATATTGGGTTGCGCCAACCTCCTATTGTGCCAACTTTCATTCAGTTATCAGCCGTGTACTAACTGTATTTAGACGTGTGGCATCATGTGATTGAGATGCGCGTGGTCATATACAGGATAGTAGACACGTCTTGAGAGATTAGTGGCATATGTGCCACGTCATCCTGCTTTAGAAATGAAAATTATCTCAACTTTATCAGGTTGCGCGAGCTTCAGTCAACAAGTTAAACTGTACCTGATTAGAGTGTGACAGCTTTTGAGAAGAAGTCGTTCAAATTGTGCCTAGACACAACTAAGAAACTTGTCTGGATTGTGCCTAGGTGCAACTCACAAGATGTGTAGGACAGCTGTCAGTCCAATCTCCTCGAGCGGCACAATTCGAGGGATTCGAAGAGATTTTCCTCATTCACTGTGTTTGTCAGTTGTCAGTGTTGTCAGGTAATGATGGCCATTAAATGTCAAACGCCATGTAGATTTTGGCACAACATAATTAGGCACAGTCTGATATCAGACGCAACCTGATCAGTGGCGCAGCTTGATCTCTGAGCTTAAAAACAATGGTGCAACTTGATTTTTGGAGCGCAACTTGATTACTGAGTAGTAGATTCATGGCGCAACTTGATTTTTAGGCTCTACAAGACCCCCTTCAAAGTTTTCAAAACTTAAAATATTTCAAAGTTTTGAAATACTTTGAATTTATAAAAGTTTTTGACTGAGTCAAGTTGCGCTAGTCAATACCCGGTCATCTCAATTAAATGAATTTCTCAAAAATACTCAATCTCCTCTTCGACTTCTCGAGTTTCATTGATGATTTCCAGTTTTCCATGAGGAATATGAAGAGTCAGTTTGGTGATATATATGTAGAGATTGATCTTCATACTTTATTCTTTATTTCTATGATTTTGATGGCACATCTAAGAAGGAGATGGAGGCCAATGCTGTCACCAAAACCCAGTCTTCCGAAGCGAAACTCGATGTCCCGTCTTTGACTTATTTATTAGAGGCTGACCCAACACTGAGAGCGGCGAACTTTCTAGACTGCTTCGGGTTAAACCCAACCGTCTTCAATCGCTTGAGTGGTGGGCCATCCTCTGAAGAGCGCGACAATTCGGAGGGATTCCATAACTTGATGCGTCGCTCGGGACTCCGTAACATGCAAGAATTGGATGTCGCCCTTCGTCAGACCGATGAAGACAAGAAAAGGAATAATGTTTAAGCATGACAACTTATTATTCTCTTTTCTTGTGTCCTTGTCTGTAGGGGTCCACCTATGTTTTATGCAATGAAATCTAAATTTTTTGATATATTGTGCGGCTGTGATTTTAAATGGCATATGTAGATGCGTTCCTTTGGCTAATTCATTACTTACTATTTTATTGAGGAACACATGGCAGTCATCACATGGCTTCAATTGCTTATAGTTTAGTTCTTTTCCAGAAATAGGCTCCTAGAATGACGTGCCTGTTTCATCTTTAATACTTTTAAAAGGACAACCAGGAACGAAAGAGTCATTCATACTTTCTCAAAACAAATGGCTCCTCACAAGCTCTTACTATTCATAAGTTCACTTGCGCCACTTCGTCTCAATGTTATTCGTTTGCATGCTGTGCCTTCAAAAACTGGAAAGTCTCAACAAAGGACCAACGGTATAAGCATTTTTTTTCTTCTGCATCACTTTTGAAGATAGGTACTGATCTGTATGTTGTAGACTCCGTTGATATACGCTAACTATTTCTGAGAATAGGCGCGCACTATGGTCCAGCGCTTAGCTTCGATCATAGGTGTGCACTGCTGATATGTGCTTGTTAATCAGTACATTATTTTGACATGCACCTGTTTATCAACGCATGCTGTTGAGATACACGTGTTGATAAGTACGCTATTTTAATATGCGCCATTTGATCAGCGCATACTGTTGAGATGCGCCTGTGCTTCTAAGAATAGGCGCACATTGTGGATAGGCGCCTGTTGATCAGCACATTGTCGATGTGCGCCTGTGCTTCTGAGAGTAGGCGCACATTGCTGATATACGCCTGTTGATATGCGCACAATGTTGATGCGTGCTCAATTTTGATAGATTTTACTGACTTTTCTTTCTTTGTTCATATTTGCAGAAGTTTGGTTGGCAAGCTTCTTCAAAACTGGCATCGATGACCTTGATACTATGGAAAGCATTCTTCTGACACCCACATCAGACAGCTCATGTGATTCTGACACTTAGATCAGACAGCTCAGGACTCTGTATTCCAGAAGGGTCTTTCTCAGATGGTAGGAAGAGCCTTTATACATGAGAGTTGGATGGTGGAGAGACAGAATTAGGAATCGTATCACAAAGGTGATCTCGTTCCTAGTTCCCATGGCGGGCCGTCTTCTCTCCACCAGCTGTATTGACAGCAGCTTATCTTTGAGCTGCTGTACTCTGTGGTTCTCCTCTCGTCTTTCTGAGAGAGAAGACCAGAGTTGATTTCATTGTCTGGCTCATTGCTTCAGGTTGAGACGACAAGGAACTGCCACCAACAAATAAGAAGATCCAAAAGATGTACTAGACCTTCATATTATATTTAGAATAAAAATCCGAGATGTAATAGATTTCCATTAGGATGTATCTATGTTTTTAAAGAAGGAATAAAGAATGATTTTCTCTTCTTTTATGATCTGATTTTGATGTGGTGATAATGAAAATAGAATTAAGGAGAAATATGGAGATGAGTAGTTGCTGGTGTAAATAAATCGAATTCAGAAGCAGGGAGAATGTGAACTCTCGTTATAAAAAGTGAACAGTCACTTCGATTTTTCGAAAAAGGACACTGAATGAATGAACAATTACTGCAACTTTCGAGGAAGAGAATAAATGAATGAACCATCATGTCGGTTTTTTTAAGAAAAGAAAATGAATGAATAGTCATAAATGAATGAACAGTTATAAATGAACGAACAGTTGGGCTTCTTTTTAAAAAGTTGCATCGGTTCTCGATGTTGACTGTCTAATTGTTCTGTCTATAAATAGAACAAAACTTTCATAGATATCGTCAGTTTCTTTCATTTCTGTATAAAATTTCTTCTAAAGATTTGCTCACCCCGAAGATCGAAGGAGAGACCGAGACGCCTCCTGCTAAGCCTATAATACCTCCTCAGAAAGAAAGAGGTGAAGGCTCGATTGCTCCTGTTCCAAGACGGGACTTGATTGCTGAGCTAGTAGAACCTGGGAAAACTGTCGATTAAGAAGCATTGAGGATGGCTGCTTGCGAGTTTTTTGTGAGTTCCGACAATGAGATGTTTGAACGATGGGCAAACTATATATTTAATCATGAAGGATCGGGGCCTCCTCCCCGTCCGTAATGTTATGTAATTCCATTCTGCTTTTGAATAAAATAAACTTCTATATACACGATGTCTCTGGAATAAAGTACATTTTGCTTTTATACATAATATTTTTTGAGAAATTTGCCATTGATAGGCATCATAGCAACTCTACCGTCCATATCTGTTAATTGATAGGCTCCATTTGGGAAAACTTTATTTACCACAAACGGCCTTTCCCATTTTGCCTCGAACTTGCCTTTGCTCATATGTGTCATAGTCATAGGACGTCTGACTGTGAGAACTAACTCGCCTTCCTAAAATGTTCGCACTCTAACTTTGTGATTGAAGGCTTTCGAAATCTGGGCCTGATAAAGTTCGATGTGCTGTTAAGCTAATAATCTTTTCTCGTCGTACGCCTCCAATTCCTGAACCCGAAGATGATCATTATTTTTTGTAATAAGCTCGTTAGCAATGGCGATTCTCAATGATGGAATCTGAATTTCCAGAGGTAGGACAGCTTCACATCCATATACTAGAGAAAAAGGTGTACAACCTGTGGGGTTACGGACAGTAGTGCGATATGCCCATAGACATTCTCCAAGTTTATCACTCTAATTACGTTTGTTAATAGAGACAAACTTTTTTAAGGAGTTTGATAATGGTCTTGTTGAATGCTTCAGCCAACCCGTTAGCCGCATGATTATAGGCCATAGAGGCGACATTATTGATTCTGTTGTCATCACAGAACCTATTAAACTTCAGGGTGATAAATTATGGCCCATTATCATAGATGATTCGGCGAGGGACACCAAATCTGTGTATCACATGATATTTTATGAAGTTGATGACACTACTAGTTTTTACTTCAGCCAAAGGTATAGCTTCTGCCCACTTGGAGAAATAATCGGTTATAGCCAAGATGAACCGATGTCCTTTAGATGAAGGAGGATTGATAGGGCCAATTATATCCATGCCCCAAGCTTCGAAAGGCCATGAGGCAGCAGTCGAATGAAGAAATTTCGATGGTTGGTGAATGAAATCTGCATGAATTTGACATGCATGACATTTTCTTGCATAGTCAATAGCATCTGATACCATAGAGGGCCAGTAGTAGCCCATACGTCGAATACGATCCTGTAGTTTAGGACCAGGCTGATGTGCTCCATAAACACAATTATGAGCTTCGCGTAATATCTGCTTTGCTTCATCACCAGCAAGACACCTCAAGAGTAATCCATCAAAAGTTCTTTGATAGAGAGTTTTAGTAGTATAATTATAATAGAATCGAAGTGATCGACGACGGATGTTTGTAGCTTCCTTAGGATCTTCTGGCAAAATGTCATGTACTGTAAAATTAATGAAAGGTATTCTCCAGTCCTCGCTAATGACATTGACTTCAGTTAGATTACTGAATTCAATGTTGTGGTTGTTTTGACACAAAATAGTTCTCTATTAGAGATAACAACCATTTGTTATCTTTTGACTGGAATTGACAATACCGTAGCTAGGTTAGCTAAGGCATCAGCTTCTGTGTTGCATGCACGACGTACATGTTCGATGAAGAACCCTTTAAATGAAGAAGCTATCTTGGTTGCTGCTTCATGGTATGGTACCAGATCTTGATGTCGGACTTCATATATGCCTCTAACCTGATTAATAATCAGCTTAGAGTCACCATATACTTCGAGATATTCAATATCCAATTGTTTGGCTAATTGGAGTCCAATGAGCAATGCATTGTATTCTGCGACATTGTTAGAGCACGACTCGTCTAAAGAATAAGCCCTTTGAATAGTTAATCCATCGGGTGAAACAAGAACAATTCCCACTCCAGCAACAAGGGTACCTCCAGGTCCAATTCTAGAAGCTCCATCAAAGAACAACCTCCAGGTAGGAAATTCTTCTGAGATCATATTTGATTCCAATGTTTTGTCCGAAATCTCATCATAGAGTTTAGATGTTTCAGGGACAGGATGAGTTGCTAAGAAGTCAACAAGTGCTTGGCCTTTCACAGACTTTTGAGAAACATAAACCATATCATATTGTGCTTCCATGTGGCAAGTCTAGAATTGAGTGTACTTGGCATCTTCATTAAGACTTGAAAAGGATTAACCCGGGATATGACATAAATAGTTTGGCCTATGATATAATATCTTGTCTTCTGAACGGCAAACATTAAGGCTAAACATTCTTTCTCCACAAGACTATAACGATGTTCAGCTCCAATCATCGTTCGACTAAGGTAGTAGATGGCTTGTTTATGACCTTCCTTGTTCTTCTGAGCCAGCAAAGCTCCCAATGAATGGTCCATTTCCCGAACATACATTAAGAAGGGTATTCCTGAGATCGGTGGTACAAGAACCAGTAGACTCATTAAATACCGCTTCATGTCGTCAAATGCTCGTTGACATTCTTTCGTCCAAACGAAAGATACACCTTTCTTCATTAACTGAGTAAATGGTCTGCAATGTTCAGATAAATTCGAAATGAACCGCCTGATGTACGCAAGTCGACCTTAGAATCCTTGTAGCTCTTTTAGGTTGCGTGGAGGATGCATCTCTTGAATGACTTTGATCTTCTCGGGATCAACGTGTACATCCTTAGAGGTAATGACGAAGCCGAGAAATTTGCCATTAGAGATACCCAAGAAAGACTTGGTGGGGTTCATTTTGAGTTGATGCTGGCGCATTAGATTAAAGATAGTTCTTAAATCTTGAATGTGATCTTCCTTGAGACGACTTTTGACAGCAATATCGTCAATATAGCATTCGACAGTCTTTCGTAGATGATCGCGAAAGATAGTACTCATAGCCCACTGGTAAGTTGTACCTGCATTCTTAAGACCTAATAGCATGACTGTATAACAGTACACTCCACGAGGAGTACGAAATGAAGTATGTTTTTCATCTTCAGGATTCATCCGGATTTGATTATATCCAGAAAACCCATCCATAAAAAAAATTCGTTCGAATCCACATGTATTGTCGATCATAACATCAGTAATTGGGAGAGAGAATTCGTCTTTAGGGCAAGCATCATTAAGATCCTGAAAGTCTATGCAAACTCGAACCTTTCCGGTCTTCTTCAGAACTGGTACAACGTTGGCTACCCAGTCAAGATGCTGTTCTTCTCTTGCTGCTATTGATGAGATAGTCTGTTCAGAACTTTCACTATCTGCATCAAATTCCAAAAAAAGAGTCCTCTCTTACATGAGCGATGGAGAGATCTTCTTAATTAAAGACACCTTGGTTCAAATGTCGATTTCTTGATCTAGTGTATTGAAATACACCTTCACTGGATGCATGAATCCGATCCAAGTATTGTTGACTGGGTTACGAGATGCATTACGTCTTGGACTTTTTCTACCCCAGTGCCTGGAGAAGTCATGTTAACAGAAGCATATAATAGCTCGTCTTCATCTTCTATTATATGTTCGGGAGTTAAAACATAGTTCAGACGATCGAAGACAGATCGTCGAGCCGATTGGCAACAACAGTTGATGACGACTTCATGAAGGCAGTGGCGATTTGAAGAGTGATTTAGAGGTGAGGGAGACATCCCTGTAATCTCCCGTCTTTGTGTAAGACGTTGCCGAAAATCAGTTACAACTACAGGACGAGAAGAAGTCAGAGGAACATATTCCTTAATGATGTTAGGAACATGTCTCCTATTCTTCAGATGTTTAGTTCCCTGAGTGTACAAAGATGTACTCAACTCATTAGCATAAGTGGTTGGGTCCTTCTTTTGAAACTTTGGCTTCTGGTACAGATTGGCCTTTGGCATAGGGTTCTTACGTTTCACCAAAGTTGATACTGGTTGACGCCTATTGAGATAAGCGCGTAAATCAGAAAATTCTGCTCCAGGTGTCTCTGTTTGTGATACCCTCAATTTTCCTTGCTTAGATCTTAAAATTTATAAGGTAGAAAAATCTTGACCAGACCCCATAGGGGTAGGCAAGATGCCTCTTTGATCAGTATCCTTTTCGATATTAGAGATCCGAAGACCTCTGTTTAAAGGAATAGAATTTGATATATCTTCCTCTGAGTCATAGACAAGGAAAGCTTCGGAAAAGACCAAAGGGTGCTTTCCTTTATTTTGTAGAGGGTTAGCCAAGAAGAGTTCCCCTCTGTTCTGTTGTGGGATCACTTTAGGCACAGGTTGCGCCAGTTGAGGAAATGTCAAATGACTCTTTCCTTTGTTCTGTCTAGTGTTAGTACTAGAGCATTGTTTCTCCAAGTTTAGAACTTGAGAATTGGGAGAGGGAATAGCTAAAAGACTAGTTCCCTTAGGTTGTGCCAGGGCAGCAGACTGCGCCTGAGTCACTGGTTACTTGGGTTGTGCCATAGCACTACGGGCTACTGGTTGCACCCTAGTAATATAGGCTACTGGTGGCACCTTGGCAGCAACATGGGCAGACTGTGACTCAGCAACGGCCTGAACAGACTGTGCCTTGGCAGTAAAGAGAGTCGTGGACTGCGCACGGGCAGCAGGAAGAGTGGATTGCATCCTGGTAATATAAACAGGATGTGCCTGAGCCACTGAGGCGGATTGCGCCTTGGCTACTGAGCACTCAAGTTGCGCCTGGGCAACAGCAACTGCAGGAGACTTAGGAGTCCACACAGTCCTGTTCTTGGTGATAGCCACAGTGCGCTTGTTGCTCTTGGTGTTGATTATATTCTCGTAGGCTGTCTGGTTGACATGAACAACCAGAGTCTTCTGCGTCTTGCCGATCGACGCAGTATCACATTGAGTTATCACCTTCTCGTCGGAGGAAAAAGTCATCCCCAGCAGAGTTGCCATTTTGTTTGCAAAATCAAAAAGTTTATTCCAAACTTATAAAAGAATAGTACAAAGTACAATAAATTCTGGGGAAGTACAACTGTAGGAATCTGATCAGAAGACGATCACTTTATCCCTTGGACTATGTGAACTTGAAGACTAGAGCCTTTGGAGAATGCAGGAGCAATTTTGTAAGGGTTCTTGATCTCTATGCCTGATCCTTTAACAATGATTGGAAACTCTATTTATAGAGTTCAGGAAATAACTGTTTTAGCAGTTATTCTGATGTGCGCGAGCTGGGTTGCGGCAACCTCCTATTATGCCAACTTTTATTCAGTTATCAGCCATGTACTAACTGTATTTAGACGCGTGGCATCATGTGATTGAGATGTGCGTGGTCATGTATAGGATAGTAGACACGTCTTGAGAGATTAGTGGCATGTGCGCCACGTCATCCTGCTTTGGAAATGAAAATTGCCTCAACTTTATCAGGTTGTGCGAGCTTCAGTCAACAAGTTAAACTGCGCCTGATTAGACTGCGCCTGGACATGTGGCAGCTTTTGAGAAAAAGTCATTCAGATTGCGCCTTGGTGCAACTAAGAAACTTGTCTGGATTGTGCCTAGGCGCATCTCACAAGTTGTGCAGGACAGCTGTCAGTCCAATCTCCTCAAGCGACACAATTCGAAAGATTCGAAAAGATTTTCCTCGTTCACTGTGTTTGTCACTTGTCAGTGTTGTCAGGTAATGATGGCCATTAAATGTCAGACGCCACGTAGATTTTGGCGTAACATAGTTAGGCGCAGTCTGATATCAGGCGCAACCTGATCAGTGGCGCAGCTTGATCTCTGAGCTTAAAAACAGTGGCGCAGCTTGATTTTTGGAGTGCAACTTGATTACTGAGTAGTAGATTCATGGTGCAACATGATTTTTAGGCTCTACAGTTAGTTCAAACAAGGGCAAACAAGGTCAAACAAGGTTAAACTAGTCTAGGTTGGTCTAATCTAGGCTTAGCAAGTCAATCTAGGTCTCTAACCAAAATACAATACAAGCCACACTAATCTAGTACCATTGCCTAACTATACATCACATATAAACAAAACCATATATCATATATTATACAAATCAATATATAGGTCACATTCACATATACATATAGGGTAGCCTTATATGTATAGGTACTAGATTAATATATATATATATATATATATATATATATATATATATATATATATATATATATATATATATATATACATGTAGAGGAAAGGAAAGAAAAGAAGAGTGAATCATGAGTGTGTGTGTAGACATAATGTGTGTCAATGTGTCAATATATTTTAGATTTTTAAAGAGTGTCAAAACTCAGAAATCAGTAGCCTATAATAGTGAACAATAGGACAATCAACAGTTAACAGTTCTAAACAATTAACACATCAGTCCCAACCTATTCGAAACCCAATTCCTTGTGTTACAACAAAGCCTAACATGTAGCTAATACTCAGACACATGTAGGTGAACTAATCATGGCAAATTAATCATGGAAAATTGGTTTGAAATATATTTAATTTCAAGAATTAGTAAACAGTGTACACTATATCAGAAAATGGGGAAATGCAAATCGAAGACCAAATTCAACCAATAACCCACAATTAAGGGTTGGTAAAGACTCGTGTATATGCCAATGTGTCCCTCGAGTCATCTTGTGTCCACACGACGAGACACAACGTGTCCAGACACCTCGATCACACACAGACACACACGTGCACACCAAGTGTCGTGCAAGCGTGTCACAGAGTCGTGCGCTTGACACACGACACGTTACACGTTGTGCTCGTGTCCAGACACTCGTCAGGGATAGGGCTACATGCCTAGTGGCCTGATACATGTCTAAAACATGTATCGTGTCGTGTTCAGCCACGTATCAGTGGCCAAAAATGCGTGTGTCTGCCTGTGCGTACGACCAGTGCGAGGAGGAGAACTCTTCGAATATTGAACCTCTCGAGCCCAACTTTTGGGATACTAATGTCAGACATTGCCCTGACATTCTCTCCAGAAATTGCGTGTCCCCGTGTCCTGAGTGAAGAGAACTCAGTGTCCAGTAGTAGGGCATTGAACTGAGGCCTCGTGCACATGTTCGTGTCCTCGTATGGACACGACATGACTCCAAAACCATAAAACAAGGACACAAATTCACAGACGACACATAGCACTACAATTTCAATCAATTACATTTCAAAAATAACAAAAAATACATGAGTGTGGCATTTTATCAAACACCTAGAATAGAAAATTGATACGTATCCGATACGGACACGAAACCGCATGCAAATGGCACCAAACCTTAACTATAGCTAGGGGACACCTAGATCTATGCTACCATGCAAGAAAAACAGAATTAAAATAGAATTTGAAGGGTTTACCTATAGGTTGCAAGGATCAAGAAAAAGCTCCAAATCAAACGATTCTGTTGCTAGCCAAATCCTCCAAATTGCTTAAAAACTGAAATCACTCTCAATGAACATCAAATAGAGGGTGATTAGAAACTATTGCAAAAGATTTGGATAAAAAAGGAATTACAATGGATTTAATAGGAATTTGGGAAGTTGGGGATTTACCTTTTCTTTTAAGAAGTTGGTTGAGCACAAAAGAGGCAAGAACAATGAAATGAGTGTTTAAATATGAGGGATTGCCTATGTTGGCTGGCCACTAAGGGCTTGGTTAGGGTTAAGGTTTCACTAATGGGCCTATGGGCTTAGTTGTATAAGTCATGAAATCAAAATCATAAGTCATAAGCTATTACACCTATTCTTGATTTCTCCTATTTCAAACTAGTTTCTAATGACTAAAATGAGGTTGACTTAAGTTAGACTAGGGTCACACCATTACCTACTAAGTCACCATAGCTAGGGTTAGCTTCTAGGTCAGTCTACAAAGTCTCAATTAGCTAAAGTCAAAATAGAAACACCAATTCAATAAATCAAAATAAATTCAAAAATTCACCAAATGAACAAAATACCCTCAAGCTAAAATATGGTAGTGAAAAGTCTACCCTCCTTAAAATATTTTTGTCCTCAAAATTAAAAGGCAAAACTAAACTGATAAGAATGATAGACAATCATAGCTCAAGGTCCAAAAAGATAAGGGTATCGCTCGCGCATCTCATCCTCCCGTTCCCTGGTAGACTCTCCTGGAGAATGATGCCTCCATACGACGCAAACCAAGGGTATCACCTGGTTTCTCAGTACCTTCTCTCAGCGATCCAGAATCTCCACTGGCTGCTCTGGATAACTAAGAGTAGGTCCCAGCTCAATCTTCGAATGGTCAAGTAAATGGCTAGGGTTAGCCACATACCGTCTCAACTGTGATACGTGGAATACGTTGTGGACACCCACTAGTACAGGTGGCAAGTCTAGCCTGTAAGCCACGTCACCGACTCTTTCGCTGATCACGAAAGGTCCGATGAAGCGCAGGCTAACACTACCAAAATAAGTCATATCACCGACGAAATTAGCGACGCCGACTTAAAACATCGCTAATATTTTTGGATTTAGCGACTCCAAAAGTATGCATCACAATACGTCGCTGATAGCGACAAACAGCGACATATTGCGACTATCTTTAGTGTAATAAAAACCAACGTCATTGATTTATCGGAAAACGTCGCCAGTTTTATTAGTTTAGCGACGTTTAGCGTCGCAATGACTAAAGGCATCGCCGAATATTAAAGGATAGTCGACGTTTTGCGACGTATTTACAGACGTCGCTAACTTCTGCTAAATAGGGTTTCTTCGGTTCGACTTTTCATTTCTTCCTCTTCCCAAATTTTTTGTTACCGCCCCTCTTCCTCCGACCTCGACGACAGCCCGACCCCCTTCCCTCCGGCGTCGCTCATCCTCCTCCTCCACCGCGAGCCCCTTCTCCTCCCTCCGGCGAGCCCCTTCTCCTCCTCCTCCTCCACCGCGAGCCCCTTCTCCTCCTCCACCGCGAGATCCTCCTCCTCCACCACTGAACTTTTCCTCCTCCTCCTCCACTACCGCGAGGAGACTGAAGGTAAACCCTAACCCTAATTGAGGTATTTTTCGTGTCCAAAATAGCCACGGAGACACATTACGACTATGTGTTCACTGATACAGTGTGTTCGTGAGGTTTTGGACACTTTGTGTCCATTTGTTGGACACGTGGACACCCCCAAGCATGCATATATATGTATTTCATCTCTGTACACTTAATCCCCTACTTACACTTGTGTATTTTCGTATTAATTTGGATTTGTATATTGGGTTTGGGTTTCGATATAGTGTTTGATACATTGTTTCACCTTGCAACATTCCTACACTTAGAGACGTTTAGTACACAACTAATTATTTTATCCTAGTTCGCAAGTGTACTTTTGGGTAATCTAGGTATATTAGTTTACCAATATCCCCAATGGTCGGAGATTTTAAGTATATGAACCAATTAGTCAACATCTATTTGTTGAAGTATGGTACTCCATTCTTCGTAAGTTCTAGCTATATATGTCTCAAGATCCAATACTCAAAAATCCCAAGAAGAAGAAAAAGAAAAGAATAAAATAACATCGCTCAACACCCTATGACAACTCCATGAATAAAGTAGACGATCCTCCATACAAGTCTTCCTTCATCTATTGTCTTAAAGTGTGAGTTCTACAGTATGGTTCTCTTTGTAGAATTGTGTCTTATTTTAGACAACAAGGGTTTCCTATTTTTATAGTTTGACCAAGTTGGACTAGTTTGACAACTTAGAAATGGCTAGTTTGACCAAGTTGGACTAGTTTAGCTTAGAGTTGACTCGGTTGGACTATACATAATATATAGACTAATATCCTAAAACTTGACTTATACAACTCAGCCAATATGAAATATTGTAGACACGGGTGATATACCGCCGCGATAATCTCTGACTACCGCACGCACAAACACGCAAAACAAAAGTTAGCAATGCGAAAAGAAGATGACCGATAATCTCTGACCATTTAACGTAAAATGTCATGTGTACATATACTGCGGAAAGTGTAGACCACATGAACTGACAATTGCATATCATTTACTACCTTGATGTATCTATCTTACAGAATTATGGAGCTGAATTCTTATCTGCGAAATCGTACTTGGATGTACAACCGTCATCCTGATGACATGTGCGGTGTGCGGGATGAATTCATAGAGGGTGTACACCAGTTTCTGCAATTTGCCAAGGCGTTCCCTCAGTACATGGACGGTACCAAAATTAAGTATCCGTGTGAGAGATGTCGCAACTTGAAATATCATCCAGAAGTGGATGTCACGTATCATTTATACTCGAAGGGTTTCACGCCGAATTACTATCAGTGGAGCGAGCACGGAGAACTTGTGTCTTTAGCATCGGAGTACAAACCTTATGTGGATGTCCACAACAACGCTCCTTACTACGATGGGTTGGTGAATATGGTTTTCGATACGGCCGGGCCTAGTTTCGATCCGGATGATCATGATGCACCTGAGGAGGCACCGAACCCCGATGCTGCACAGTTCATGGAGTTGCTAGAGAATGCAAGGACTCCATTATATCCTGGTTGTGAGGATCATTCACCGTTGGAGGTGGTTACAAGATTGTTGAGCATCAAGTCCGATTTTAACATGTCGCAAGATTGCTACAACCGTCTTATGGAGTTGCTTATAGAAATATTGCCTGAGGGTGCGAAGTTGCCTAAAGACTTCTACCGGTCTAAGAGGATGGTTAGATCGCTCTGGATGGGATACGAAAAAATCGATACATGTCGCAACGGGTGCATGTTGTACTACAAAGACGACAAGGATGAAGACGCCTGCAGATTTTGTAACACCCAGTTTTCCAGATGAGGGTAATTTTGAAATTTTGTAATTATAATTATTATTTATTGATAATTATTTCATATTATGATTTTTGGTGATTTTTAATCACTTTTAAACTATTTAAAATTATGACTTGTGATTTTGACATTTTACTATTGTTTGGTTTTAATTTCGAGGAATTTGTCACCCCCAGTTTTCATAAACAGGAGTATTTTTGTCATTTTGTATTTTTGAAATATTTTTGAAATTTATTATTTATGATATTGTTTTGGGGTTATTTGAGTCGGGTTCGAATTTCAGTTCAATTCGACTTGAAACGGGGACCCGGGGGTAGTGTTGACTTTAGTGGACCCACACATTAGTTAGCCATGGCCTACATGATAGAAATATTTTAGTTATATGTTAGACTAATTATTATGGATAAGGTTAGTGTGATTAGAGACTTTAGAATGACTAATTTAGCCCCAACCAATTAGCCCTTTCCTAATACTAATAGAATAGGTTATTGGGGGGATTTTGGACCTTACCATAATAAGACAAATAGCCCCATATAGCCAGCCACTTTAGGAGAGGATAGGCTCAAGTTTATTTCATTATTCTCATCCACACTCTCTCTCTCTTGTTCTTTCCTAAATTCCTAGAGAGCAATCCCTAGCAATTTCTCCACCAAATCCTTCCATTTTGCCACCAATTCTTCTTCTTTCCTTCTCCATTCTAGCCAAGGAGGAAGCTATCCAAGTTTGAGAGGATTCGGAGCTCGTTCGTGTCCTTTTGGAATCTCTACGTGTCGGTGTCGCTCCGGGAAGGCTTTTCTTCGATTCGATCTACCGGGAGGTATAAATCCCTTCTCCTTTTCATTTCCTCATTCATATAGGTCTATTTTGAACCCATAGGAATGACCCCCATGGTTGTATCTCCATTGGTGTCCATTTCGTGTCTATTTGGAGGTTATAGGAGTGTCCTTTGTGTTGTGGTTGTGTCCATGTGGGAAAACCCCAAATTTGGACACACTATGTGTTGTTGTTATGTATGAATGAATTATTACATGTTTAATCTCATATTTTTGTATTGGAGATATGTTCTATAGTGTCTCATATATATATATTAGTGTAGAGAGTGAGTTCTTGATATATTATGTTATATACTTGTGTTCTTTTGTCTCAAACTACCAAAATTCGTCATAATTTTTGTCCACGTTTTTAGTAGCAATAGCAACTTAGAAATGTCATAACTTTTAGCTTAAAACTCCAATTTATCTCCCATTTTTTTAAAAGAACCGTATCGAAGTTAGCTTTCCAAATATATATTTTAATAAGCCAAATTCTTTCTCTAACTTTCTGTAGAATTATTTGAGTGTCAGCTGTACGAAAGACGAACGCGTTTCGGTATTTTTGCGATTCCGGGAGCTTCCGGATACGAAAATACGATCCGTTTGAAGTTTCGGAAAGCTAACATGAAGTACTACAACATACTTTAATCCTAGAATTTAGTGAATGCCCAATTGGTACAGTATTAGTTTTAAGTAAAAGAGTGACTATACGATATATGCATTTTGTGTAACCTATGAGCCTATGTAGTATGGATATTAAATGAATATAGAGTATGTAATGCATGATATGTTAGATGAATGAAATGATATATATGATATATATATCCTATTTATATTAATGTATATATATGGTTGAATGCAAGCATGTAGGATTGCAATTAATGTAATATATGTAAGCAATGCATAAATGCATGAATGAAAGAATGATATACAATGCATGCATGAAAGTATATAATGAATGCTAGATATAAATGCAAGGTATATATGTAATGATAGATATGAATGCATAATGTATAAATATTGTAAATGCAATATCAGATTTCATATGTAGACATAGAACCAATGCATAGCTGATATTTAGATTGAATGTTAGTTCATTTTAGGTTGTTCGAACACTGAACTGTCCATGTAAGCATATATACCTTCCTTTTCCTATTGCCAAGCCAATTTTAGTTTTTCAATATAGTGGAATGTCTATGAATGTAATGTTAACCTTCAACCCCTTAATTCGAAATGTTAGTTAATTTCAGTATTAGACAATGCATGAGCTGTATGCATATGGAATATTGGCTTAATGGCAGATTTTAGATAACATGGTTCATTTTATGTGGTTAGTTACACCAGTTTATGGGATAGCTCACTTTAGTTTATATGTAAATGTGGAACTAAACTGAGAATAAACTTCACCCTCTGCACAAGGACACCCCACTCTATATCAACCACCATGCCATGTAACCCTTCTCTAAATGATTGCTATAATATATATAGATTTATGTAAAGTATAGATGCATGTTAGTTATAACTTAAATAGTCTCTACTCTAATGTATATAGATGTATACTTGTAGCCATGCATGTTAAGTATAATACATGTGTAATGTAGATGGGTTAGCTTTGTGCCATGTGTAGTGTAAACTCATAACTAGTGTTGATTTCTCTTTTCATGTACACCTCCATGTTCACACACATACACACACATAGCTTTACATGTTAGTTCTTTTCTCTTATATATATATATATATATTATATATATATATAATGTTGAATATGCATGAATGTGATGTATCTTGATATGTGACTTGTGTTGGCTTGTATAGCCTTGGATTTGTATGGTGTGTACTAGCTAGGGTAGACTGGTTAGGCCTAGTGAGACTTCATTGAGTCTATGTTGACCCAGTTGACCTAGCTTTGACTAGATAGTTGACTAGAGTTGACCAAGTGTTGACTTTAGCCTAGTTTGACCTAGACAGCATGTAGATGCATTGTAGCAGTCTATTTCCTTATTTTAGACATGTTGTAACTTGTGTTGCTCTGATTAGGAGACAGACACCTCTCCTCAGGCAGTACATTTACTTCAGACATTCAGATACGAGGCGAGTACATTCTCTGACCGTTTTATACTTGCCTGGATTTACATTCTTGTTCTAGATTACTTTACTTGATGCTGACACGATTGTTATCACGGATTGGTACTATAAGGATCTTCTTTTGGGATGTTATCCCCTTGTATTTACTAGATACATATTGTGATGTGCGTTTCACTTCCATATTGTATTTACTGAATACCTATATCCTTATACACTCATTGTGCATATTGTACTCTCATTATCACATGAGTTCCAGGGATAGACCATTGTACACTATTGTATAACATTGTACAACTATTGTATAGCATTGTACACCTATTGTATAATATTATACATCCATTGTATAACATTGTACACTATTGTACAAGATAACGTAACTGGAGTGGATCCTTGTGTATTGATTGGAGAGGGGGAGTAGAATTGGTTATGTAATCAAATCCTATTGTACAAGATTGTATAACTATTGTATATGTCTATTGTACACCCACGTACAATGGAGTTACCATTGCATTTTCCTAGCCCGTTTACATAACCATATTATACTCTAAATCACAGTAGGCTTACAGTTCTTATTTATCATATTTAGATATTTCCTGTTATCAAATCTCTACTGTTTTTCATACACTTCTTTGTTTCAGCGTTTCATGTACCTTACTCTATTGCATGCTTTATATTTCCTAACATGATATGAACTGCGTGAGATGTTTTGTGCTCGCTTCCGTCCTGACTGGACCTGTTGAAAATTTTACAGAGGATGATGAGGAACCCTGCACCCTTACTTGGAGTTTGCCTAGTTGACACTCGCGACCTGGACCCCTGGGGAGGTTCAGGCAGCTGCTCAGGATGATACCTTGTATAGTGTAGATAGCTTAGACTGTTCCTTCTTTTCATACTTAGCTGTTGTCTTTATTTTCAGAGTTGTATATTTTAGAGATGATGAGACTTGTATTCCATTTCTGCTGTACCTCAGTTGAGGATTTCTTATCTATTTCCATCGTGCTACATTCTACCTTAGATTGTGATTGAGTTGTACCTCGGTGTTGGCCTCCTTCTGGAGAGTATATTTCATGTTATGTAGTTATAGTTCATGACCTAGAACAGCGTTCTACCGCCGACACTGCGGCGTAGGCTGGGCGTTGTTACGTTCTCGTACCCTCACGGTGGGTGCGGGTCATGACACATTTTTAGTGGTAGCCCATGCAGGTCGAGTTTATGTAGTGGTATTCGAACTCGAGTATCACTACAGCCTGCAGTAGGATTAGGATATTTTGGAGGTACTCAATCACATTAGGAAAAACTCTTAATCAGATTTCTTTTTGTCAAAAATTGTTGCTTATTGACTTTCCTTAAATATAAACTGTCCTCCTTTGAATTTTTTGCTTCATTCTCAGAAGTTGCTTCTTGTTTGATCAGTTTTCATGATGGTTATGAAGACACGATCTCATCGCTTCGGTTCGGGGGATACTATCGAGAGGCTGGCCACCTCTCGTCCTGTTCATCAGGGCCTCGAGACCGCAGCTTCTGTTGTGCCGACTCAGGTTGGCGTTTCTGCTACATTGGAGGTGCACCTCTATCTGTACAGAGATTTTCTCCTATCATTTCTGATTTCTCTCAGCATCGGTGATTCTTGCAGCATCAGCAGCAGACCAGGGAAAACTAGCAGGGCGAGCTATCGTCAGGACAGTCAAGGATGCGCAGACCATTGGAGATCTTGCTGCAAGTTCTGTTCTTCTCAATCCCATTCCCGCAATTGTCTTTTATAATTACCTTGAAATCCGATTCCATCTGTTCCTTGTTGATTGATTAATTTTGTCATGTTACTCTTTTGTTGTGTTTGTTTTTTTCTTCTGAGAAAATCATATGGACTAGGTCGCCTAAATCATGGAATCTAGAATTTTCGATAGTCGTGTTAGTTGGCATAGTGAGGACATGTAGTCAGATTTTGGATGTATTCTCGGGTATGGGAATTTAAGGTTTTCGCCGTCGCATGCGGCAGTGCAAAAATTTTAAATACCATGAACCTAGAGGTACGTACCTTAGTCAAGGACTCTGTGATTATCGTAGCCTTGCTCACTAGCATGATGAAGACTCTGGACAACATAATTTTGGACAGACACATATGATTAACAGATTGTATCTTGAGAAGGTTTAAACATCATACCCTTTTGATTGTTATAAATGACTTAGGAGTAGGGATATTTAGTTTTGTAGAGCTTATTCATAGGTAGTTCCTTCATAGTATAATGGTATGATGACTTGTAGAGTGTCTGTACCCTAGAGGTGATAGTTAGCATTGGTGTTAGAATAGTAACCCATTGCAGATAATTCTCCTGTTATCTATAATACCAACCAGTTACACATAGGATGTTAGTATGCCTTACATCCTTGATGATTATTACTACTTTCCCTTACCTTTTCCAGTGAGGAACCCAAGACCAGAGCCTGCCTTTGAGTATAGTTGTAGTTTCACCTAAGACCGAGAGGTCTATTTGCATAGATAGATTGCAGATGATATCGGCATATGGGATATAGGTTAGTTAGTATCTATAGGCCATTGTTGTATAGGGTTATAAACATGTTGTTTAGCCTATACTTGGTTCAGTTTTCTATTTTAGCTAAGTTTCCTTCGTGTTGAGTTTCTTTGTGTTGATCACCTTTATAGGCAGTGTGCAGACCCTTCACTAGATACCATGTCCCCTTGATTTATACCATTCATCCTTAGCCTAGTTCTAAGCATTGTTTCAGACCCTTATAAGTTTAGTCTGCCTTAACCCTTGGTTGATCAGTCATGTATATATATAGATGATATACTTAGGATATATGTGATGGGTTGTTGTTCTTGAGCATATATATATATATATATATATATATATATATATATATTTGTGGTATTTGGTATTCATGTGCTTAGCTTGTAGGTATTTAGTTATAGGTGACTTGATAGGATTGGGAAGTTAAGAGCTAGTATATTATAGAGTTTCTCTTTTGCTAAATTCTAGTTGCCAACACCTAAATAGCTAGCATAGGTAAAACCCTAAGAAGTTGACCAGTTGATGACCAAGTACTTGGATGTTGAGAAATTGACTAGTGATTGACCCTTGACTATGTTTGGCCTAGAAGGGGGTGCGATCATCTTAATTTTGAGGACAAAATTTTTATAAGGTGGGTAGGATTGTAACACCCAGTTTTCCAGATGAGGGTAATTTTGAAATTTTGTAATTATAATTATTATTTATTGATAATTATTTCATATTATGATTTTTGGTGATTTTTAATCATTTTTAAACTATTTAAAATTATGACTTGTGATTTTGACATTTTACTATTGTTTGGTTTTAATTTCGAGGAATTTGTCACCCCCAGTTTTCAGAAACATGAGTATTTTTGTCATTTTGTATTTTTGAAATATTTTTGAAATTTATTTTATTATTTATGATATTGTTTTGGGATTATTTAAGTCGGGTTCGAATTTCAGCTCAATCCGACTTGAAACGGGGACCCGGGGGTAGTGTTGACTTTAGTGGACCCACACATTAGTTAGCTATGGCCCACATGATAGAAATATTTTAGTTAGAGGTTAGACTAATTATTATGGATAAGGTTAGTGTGATTAGAGACTTTAGAATGACTAATTTAGCCCCAACCAATTAGCCCTTTCCTAATACTAATAGAATAGGTTAGTGGGGGCATTTTGGACCTTACCATAATAGGACAAATAGCCCCATATGGCCAGCCACTTTGGGAGGGGATAGGCTCAAGTTCATTTCATTATTCTCATCCACACTCTCTCTCTTGTTCTTCCCCAAATTCCTAGAGAGCAATCCCTAGCAATTTCTTCACCAAATCCTTCCATTTCGCTACCAAATCTTCTTCTTTCCTTCTCCATTCTAGCCAAGGAGGAAGCTACCCAAGTTTGGGAGGATTCAGAGCTCGTTCGTATCCTTTTGGAATCTCTACGTGTCGGTGTCGCTCCGGGAAGGCTTTTCTTCGATTCGATCTACCGGGAGGTATAAATCCCTTCTCCTTTTCATTTCCTCATGCATATAGGTCTATTTTGAACCCATAGGAATGACCCCCATGGTTGTATCTCCATTTGTGTCCATTTCGTGTCTATTTGGAGGTCATAGGAGTGTCCTTTGTGTTGTGGTTGTGTCCATGTGGGAAAACCCCAAATTTGGACACACTATGTGTTGTTGTTATGTATGAATGAATTATTACATGTTTAATCTCATATTTTTGTATTGGAGATGTGTTCTATAGTGTCTCATATATATATATATTAGTGTAGAGAGTGAGTTCTTGATATATTATGTTATATACTTGTGTTCTTTTGTCTCAAACTACCCAAATTCGTCATAATTTTTATCCACGTTTTTAATAGCAATAGCAACTTAGAAATGTCATAACTTTTAGCTTAAAACTCCGATTTATCTCCCATTTTTTTAAAAGAACCGTATCGAAGTTAGCTTTCCAAATATATATTTTAATAAGCCAAATTCTTTCTCTAACTTTCTGTAGAATTATTTGAGTGTCAGCTGTACGAAAGACGAACGCGTTTCGGTATTTTTGCGATTCCGGGAGCTTCCGGATACGAAAATATGATCCGTTTGAAGTTTCGGAAAGCTAACATGAAGTACTACAACATACTTTAATCCTAGAATTTAGTGAATGCCCAATTGGTACAGTATTAGTTTTAAGTAAAAGAGTGACTATACGATATATGCATTTTGTGTAACCTATGAGCCTATGTAGTATGGATATTAAATAAATATAGAGTATGTAATGCATGATATGTTAGATGAATGAAATGATATATATATGATATATATATCCTATTTATATTAATGTATATATATGGTTGAATGCAAGCATGTAGGATTGCAATTAATGTAATATATGTAAGCAATGCATAAATGCATGAATGAAAGAATGATATACAATGCATGCATGAAAGTATATAATGAATGCTAGATATAAATGCAAGGTATATATGTAATGATAGATATGAATGCATAATGTATAAATATTGTAAATGCAATATCAGATTTCATATGTAGACATAGAACCAATGCATAGCTGATATTTAGATTGAATGTTAGTTCATTTTAGGTTGTTCGAACACTGAACTGTCCATGTAAGCATATATACCTTCCTTTTCCTATTGCCAAGCCAATTTTTGTTTTTCAATATAGTGGAATGTCTATGAATGTAATGTTAACCTTCAACCCCTTAATTCGAAATGTTAGTTAATTTCAGTATTAGACAATGCATGAGCTGTATGCATATGGGATGTTGGCTTAATGGCAGATTTCAGATAACATGGTTCATTTTATGTGGTTAGTTACACCAGTTTATGGGATAGCTCACTTTAGTTTATATGTAAATGTGGAACTAAACTGAGAATGAACTTCACCCTCTGCACAAGGACACCCCACTCTATATCAACCACCATGCCATGTAACCCTTCTCTAAATGATTGCTATAATATATATAGATTTATGTAAAGTATAGATGCATATTAGTTATAACTTAAATAGTCTCTACTCTAATGTATATAGATGTATACTTGTAGCCATGCATGTTAAGTATAATACATGTGTAATGTAGATGGGTTAGCTTTGTGCCATGTGTAGTGTAAACTCATAACTAGTGTTGATTTCTCTTTTCATGTACACCTCCATGTTCACACACACACATAGCTTTACATGTTAGTTCTTTTCTCTTATATATATATATATATATATATATATATATATATATATATATAAATATATATATATATATATTAAAAATATATATTAAAAAAATATATATTAATATATATATATATATATATATATATATATATATATATATATATATATATATATATATATATATATATATATATATATATATATATAATGTTGAATATGCATGAATGTGCACTACAAGAAAAAATCCCTTTTACAACGTTCCATCTACAACACTTCCTAAAAACATTGTAAATATGGAGGGTCTTTTACAACCTTTATTGTAAAAACGTTGTGAAATACAGGTGCAAACAACGTTTTATATTCAAACGTTAAGGCTTCTACAATGGTTATTCACAAAAGTTGTATATTATTGTCTTCAACAATATTTTATTAACATTGTAACATTTATTGATTTTGACCACGTTTATTTAATGTTGTTGAAATTATTAATTTTGACAATGTATTTAAAACATTGTAAAAGTGTCATGTTCAACAATGTTTATCAACTGTTGTAAATACTTTATGTTTCACGATATTTGTTCGTTGTTGTAAAAATAATTTTATTTTACCACTTTATATAAATGTTGCGTATGTAATGTCATTTTACAATGATTAAGAAACGTTGCAAAAAAGTATTGAACAACTTTTATAAAATGTTGTAAAAGATGTGTATTTTATGATGTTTAGACAATGTTGTAAATTTATCTTTAAAATGTTGGTAGGATGATAATATTTGAAATATTGTTCTTATCAGGTCGACATCTCACTTGGTAGCAGCTTTAGATTAAATGGATATGTCACATGCTGAAACCCATCCCTTCCACGGTTTCGAAAAGACAAGCCTATTGTATCAGTTTCTTGCACAATTCCTTCCACGGCTTCTTGCTCATCCTAATCTTCATTTTTGTAAAAAATCACGACAACTCCACCTCTATTTTACTCTATAAAATGCTGCTTTAACTTAGGCTATGTCATATATTCAATTGATAAATTAAAGGATTGGATATTTTAGTCTTATCAGTTTATTCAATTTCCTTTTTGAGTTATTTTTAAGATCTTATAAGAAAATCAACTGAATTATATCATGATTTTTTTTAAAGATAACTAAGAAATTTATTCTGAAACAACTTTGGAATTTTAGCAGACATGATATATCTTTTCTTTTTGTAATAGATTGATTGTTCTAATATTCCTATAGCTGATCCAACATGATACAATATATTGTTCATTACACAAGGTGGTATTTACTTGGGGTGAAATTGCGGTTTATTCGGTTTCAACCGACCCGAAATACTCAAAACAGAATAAACTAAAATTCTAAAAATCTAAAATCGGAACATAACTGAAAGTAGCCAAAACAAAAACCGAACCAAACCGAACCGAATAATCAAATTGGTTTATTTGATTTATTCGGTTGGAATATTTATATTGTTTAATGGATTTGGTCCAATGTTGTCATCATCATGGTTAAATTATATTAAAAATTATAATTTCTATACACATTTGTTACATTTAAAAGTTGCGTTCAAAGTTGAACTAGTTGTTAAATTATCAAAGTTGGACGTCAAAATATATACATAAAATTATTAAATCACAAAGTATTCATTAAATTGAGAGAATTTACATAATTATATAATTCTTCTTCGGTTTTGGCCCAAAACCGATTAAGAAATTTTAGTGTTTTCAAAATCAAACATTTTTTTAAACGGAATCGAATCTTTTATTCGGTTCGATTAAGTTCAATTTTCTGCCCAAAACTTAATAATGCTCACCCCTACTTGTTACCCTTGTAATTTTAACAAATGATAACCACTACAAAAAAAAACCCTCATTTACGACAAACATTTACGAGGGCTCTCGAAAAAAGTAGTATTTACGACAAAGAAATTTGTTCCGTCGGAAGTATCTCATAAAGGTCCATATTATTTTTGACTAATAATGTTCGCTCGGAAAAAATCTATTTTTTTGTCGTAATTACTCAATGATTGGAGGGAGTTGTTGGCGCCAAAACTAGTTCCGACCAGAATTTTTTTTCTCGAAAAAATTATCATTATTTCTGAAGACAAATATGCTCCGTCGTAAATAGTGGCCTAATTGTGACGACAATTATAGTTGGTCGTAAATAAGGATTTATTTGTGAGAAACCCTAGACATTGTCGAAAATAAATTTGCATTTACGAGGGAACTTAAATATTGTCGGTAAAAGTATAGGTTTTTCCAATAATTTTTTATGTCATCGGAAGTAGTTGACTATTTCCTATACTCAATAAATTAGTATTTAAGCCACACTATAATAGTATAGATTTTCCAAAGTTTGTTTTTCAGAAATCAAATAATTCACAAATAAATCATAAAGAGTTTGAAAAATAATCAAAAGATTCACCAATAAATTAAAAATATTTCTCCAAATAATCAAATAATGAAAAATATTTCTCCAAATAAGTCAAAAAGGTTTATCCAAATAATCAAATAATTGAGCAAATAAATTAAAATTATTTTCCAATTAAATTAAAAAGATTTTTCTAAATAATTAAATTATTCACAAAATCGAAAAGATTTCTCCAAATAATCAAATAATTCACCAAATAAATCAAAAAAAAAATATATAATGAATCTATGTTAACAAATTATCCCCTAAACTTTTTTTTTTCAAAATTGTGTGAAGATTAATTTTGGTTGAATATATTTCCTTTTTTTTAAAAATAAAATTTAAAGCCGTTCTAAGCCGTATTATAATAGAATTTTTTATTTGTTAATTATCTATTACAAATTATAAACTAGTACTACAAAATTATGGTAATTTAGTGACTAACAGTTTTCATTGCTATTTTGGCGACTGACAATTTTTGTTTCTAGGGAGCCGAAAAAAATCTCCAGTTTCTAAAATTTCAGTCGGTACCAAACCTACATTCTCGGCCAAACAACAAACCCCACCCCCCCAACAAAAAAAACAAAAAAAAAAACAAAAACTCAATTCTCATTTCCCTCATTTCCAATTTATTTTTCCACAGATCAAACCCTTCCCCACTGCCCACATCTGCCCACCTCCTCCTCCTCCTCCTTGGACGAGTCTCCGCCTATCGCCGCCTCCTCTGCTCAGAGCCGCGCCTCCTCCTCCTCCTTTTCTTCCCAAAGCTTCTTTTTCTCTGAACGCTCTCTCCCGACTGCCTCTCGATGCGCCATCTCCGCCTCCTCCTCCTCATCCTCCCGACTCCCTCCACCGCTCCTTGACGTCAGCGCCATCTCCTCCTCCTCCTCCTCCTCCTCCTGACTCCCTTCACCACTCCTTGACATCAGCGCCATCTCCGCCTTCTCCTCCACCAGATGAGTCGATGACTCCCTACACCGCTCCTTGACGTCAGCGTCATCTCCTTGAAACTCGAGGTATATATTTTTTTAGTTTTAAGTTTTTTAAAATGCATCAATTTAAGGCTTGGAAAATTTTGCCTCTAAAGAAATTTAGGCTTAGAAAATATTGCCTCTAAATAAAGTTTCCCTAATTTCATGTAGGAATTATTTTGCATATACCTAACTGATTATTGAGTTTGTTTATGAGACGAATTGATTAAATGACATAGGATCATGTTTGATTAACGGGCACAGGACCATGTTATTGGTTGGTAAAACGACATAGGATCATGTTTGATTTCTAAAATATTTATGAATTCTATGACTATGCATGCCACCAACCATCACCGTCGAAAGTTTTGTCTAGCGCATGAATTGTACTTTCGGTTGATTCTGATGCATGTAATCTATGTTGGATAGGATTTTAGGGTACCTTATCCAAAACCAAACAAAAAGCACGGTATAGGTTTGATTCAGTCGTAATCGGTCATAAAATGGTTGATATTGGTCAAAAATTGGTCGATAATAGCATGGATTGACTAATACTATGACAAAATCATCAGAACGTATTTTAACAAGGAAACCAGTTAAATAAAATATAAAGAGAGCAATTACAAAAACCAAGTTTGCAGTATCAACATAATGTACCAGTTTTAGCATGTTAATACTGACCCCCACCAATGCGACCCCCACCGATTCATGTCGATACTGGACAATACTGAAACTAGAGCTCTCTTTCTTGCTCAATTCACCAGAGATAGAAACAAGAAGTCTACAGGAATATAGTGTTGATACGATGATTCGGTCATGCCGAAGATCAAAATGCTACATTGCACTTGTAACCATTACCATTGGTCGACATTGTAAATCCATATTCACACATTCATCTATCTTCATAATTTATATTCCATTCAAAACTATCTATTAAGGGGGTACATTTTCTTCAATCCTGCTTAATATGTTATGCATAATGTTCTCAACTGCAGGGTCTTGGTTCACATATATTATAAATTAACTTTAGGACGTAAAATTTTACCTTCTCAGCTAGGTATTACAGTGTCCAACAGTGGGTTGTCTTTGTAGAAAGGTGAAGCACTCATTGAAAGGTTAAAAAAATATATGTAGGATACACATTATTTTTTATCCTTCAAACTTGAATATCTCTTATCCCATCCTTTCATGCTTGGGTTCTCTCATTCTTGTCTTGCAGGTTGAAATGGTTCATACAAAGCGACTTAATGTGCATAAGATTTCTGTTGGAGGCACTCCTCGAAAGGTTTTATATCATAGGGAAAGTAAAACTTTGTTGGTGATGAGGACTGGCCTTAGTGGTGTATACTCATCAGATATATATCGTGTTGATCCCTTAAGTGGAGCAATGCTTCAGAAGTTCTGGTGTGAATGGGGGTGGGACAGCAAAGTGCATGCAAATAGTAAGGGTAGGAAACAAAGAGGTGTTGGTTGTTGGAACAAGTCTGTTCTCTGGCAAGGCTATTATGCCTAGTGGAGAAGCTGAGAGGTTGGTATCTACTGTTGCTTTTTTCCTATTCTCTTATAACTAGCAAACATGCAGGTTTTTGTGTAGATGCAGTTTAATATACTGTATTTGTATTTTGTACAAACAGATGGTCTCCTGTATATTTTATCAGTTGCATATTCTAGCTTCATACTGAATTTAAGTAATTGCTCTCTGATGATTCTGATTAATGAGTGTCTTTCAATGTGTCTTTGTATTGTATTGATACTCCATAAGTTTTGACTAGTAAATTTATCGAATCAATTCTTTCTTAGATCCTTCATTTTTATATCAATTTATGAAACTATTCATGACTTTAACAATGTTGTCACAATTTTATACCTGTTATTTCCAACAACATTATTTTATTCTCATGAGAAACTTGGTGTTTTAGGAACAGTTCAATTTTCAATCTTATAGTAACCTTTTAAAATCGTTCAAATGCTACAGTGCGAAAGGACGTCTAATTGTGTTAAGCCTGGAAAGTCCAAAATGTTCTTCAGATGACGGAATGATATGCACTTCTAACTTTAGTCCATACATATCCCAAATTTGTTCTCCATCCGGTGAAACTGTTGGGCATGCAACTGAACAGTTATCAAGCAGCAGAATGTCTAGTAGCCCAGATGACATGACCACCGACGTAGTTAAAGCTGAAGAAACAGAGACAGCAAATTTGCGTTTACTTTTTCAGATTCAGTTACCTGGTGTTGTTCTATCTGTCTGCTCATACCTTGATAGTTATTTAAAGTTTTATGGTTTCAAGTTTCCTCATGAGATCTGTCTATATGTATCTTTGATATCCTTATTAGTAATTTGTAACACTTTTTCTTTTACAATTAGGATATTCTCATCAATGCTTTACTCTTGATGTTATTACAGGTTATGCATCTTGACGCAGAAAAGGAGATAATGTCCCAATGTGCAGCTTTGCTTGGGAAATTTATTGCTTTCAGAGAACCAAATATTCGTTATCTTGGCCTAGTAAGTGATCCGGATTAGTAATGTAATATTTATTAGCTACTTTTGGGATGTGGATTGATCAGGCAGTTCCTAAATAATACAATACTGAGAAGTCTGTTGCTTGTATTTTGTTTGTTTGTTAAAGTCATCAATCTTTAGGGTCAGCTACATATCCAATTCTAATTTATTAAGGATTATCTCCTCAGCCAAAGAAATCTGTCCTAGTTGAGAACCTTTCTTGACAATACGATACTGGACTAATTGAGAACCTTGCTTGAGAATGGAGATCTCGATTTTGATGCTGGGAACCTTTCCTTATTATTGAAATATGGGTTGTCTTCTCAGTTTTATTAGCGAATACCATGTCTTTTCTTATTGTCTTATTGAAATTCGGGTCGTCTTCTTAGTTTTATTATCGACTGCAATATCTTTTCTTATTGCCTTAATCCATGTTCATCACTTTATTTTGGTCTACTCCAAGTCCTGTCATCACAATTAGCATCTAATTCAGCCGTCGGTTTTCCACCTGTCATACCTCGAACCATTCTTCCTCACTCATCTACAATTGCATCCATCTACAATTGCATTCGCCTCTAGTTTTTATGGAAACACTCATATATTTTTGTATTAAGTTTGTTACCACTCATCCATCTCAACATTCTTATATTAGCTGTTATAGTTTAATTATTTTTTGGTTGCCAAACAAAACAAACCAAGCTAGTAATCGTGAGCATATAGTCGTATGATAAGATTATTTATTTATTTATTTATTATTATTTGATATTAATTTGAATGGTATTCTATGATCATACAACACTCCAGAATCACTTCAAACTCCAACTACCCTGTCTTATACATATGAATAACGTCCATAATGTCACCATCATGATTAAAGAGGGGATGATGGTCCAGAATCATTATTTTTTGTATTCTTGATGACCTTTTGTTTTTCAGCAATATGTTTTCTCTAACATAATTATTTGAACTCACTGAAAAGTTTTTGTAGTTGAAGGAAACTCTTGAAGAGGGCTATGTGAATGATAAAGAACAAAATAACCAACATGTCTTTAAAATTAAGAGGGTTTGTATATTCAATTGTTCTTCGTCTTGCATCTTAACATTTACACATGATCAAGTTCTTCGTCTTGTAATTCAATTATTTCAGAAAAAAATAGTGAGTTTTATGTTTTTCCCCTTAACATTAGTGAAGAAGGATGGTATTTTTTACATCTCTTTCATTTCATATACCCTTAAATAAAAAAAGATTCTTTCTGTTCTTTACTACTATGTTTTGCAATAATTTAATTCCCTATGTAAAACTTACGATTATATTTTATTTCTTCTTTTGTGCCTTCAGGAACTCCAATCAATGAATGTTGTTCCATGTTTAAAACTAACCAAAGCATAACGAGCATGGGAGTCGACTTAATACGAGTTGCGGAGTCAAGTTGGAGTAAGCATTGGTTTCAAATTTCCAAAGCTCTGAGGATTTTTTGCAATAGCATTTTGAACATGCAAATGATTGTAAAAAAATGTTAGAGAACATTTCTTTAGCCTTCTATTGCTTTTGTAATATGTATTGTGTTCAAGTTATTGTTATTTTGTTCCTTTTGCTCATTATTTGGTTCAATCTTAACTTTGTATTGTCTGAACTGATTGTTTATGAGCCTAGTGAAAATTAGAATAATGTAATGTATTTGTATTTGTATTAGTATAATTGTAATCAATATATTTTTATTTATAAATTATTTTTTTTAAATGGAAACATAATCAACAACGTTTCAAAACTGTTGTAAGATAACATTATAACAACTTTTCTAAACATTGTAAAATTTATTTATAATACTTTTAAATCATTATTGATGTTATAATTACAACATATAAAAAATATATATTACAACGTTTGGCAAACATGATTGAATAAAATATACAACATTTGTTAAAAGTTATATAAACTCTTTTTACAATATTTTTACACCGTTGTAGAAAATCTATGTACAATGTTTATTGAACGTGGTAGATATTATTTTTACCACAGTTGCAAAATGTTAACATTATATTTACAACACTTGCAATACGTTTTGAAAGGTGTTTTTACAATACTTGCCAAATGTCGTAGAAACTTTTTTGTCAAATTTTATAAATTTCCACAATGTTTATAAATTGTTGTGTGATGAACTTCTACAACATTTTTACAACATTCAAACAAACATTGTGGAAGATAACCCCCCCTTTTACAACCCTGGATATAATAACCTTCTATTAAACGTTGTAAGAGACCTTTTACAATATTTTTGCAACGTTGTGAAAGGGTTTTTTTTTCTTGTAGTGTATCTTGATATGTGACTTGTGTTGGCTTATATAGCCTTGGATTTGTATGGTGTGTACTAGCTAGGGTAGACTGGTTAGGCCTAGTGAGACTTCATTGAGTCTGTGTTGACCCAGTTGACCTAGCTTTGACTAGATAGTTGACTAGAGTTGACCAAGTATTGACTTTAGCCTAGTTTGACCTAGACAGCATGTAGATGCATTGTAGCGGTCTATTTTCTTATTTTAGACATGTTGTAACTTGTGTTGCTCTGATTAGGAGACAGATACCTCTCCTCAGGCAGTACATTTACTTCAGACATTCAGATACGAGGCGAGTACATTCTCTGACCGTTTCATACTTGCCTGGATTTATATTCTTGCTCTAGATTACTGTACTTAATGCTGATACGATTGTTATCACGGATTGGTACTATAAGGATCTTCTTTTGGGATGTTATCCCCTTGTATTCACTAGATACATATTGTGATGTGCGTTTTACTTTCATATTGTATTTACTGAATACCTATATCCTTGTACACTCATTGTGCATATTGTACTCTCATTATCACATGAGTTCCAGGGATAGACCATTGTACACTATTGTATAACATTGTACAACTATTGTATAATATTGTACACCTATTGTATAATATTGTACATCCATTGTATAACATTGTACACTATTGTGCAAGATAACGTAACTGGAGTGGATCCTTGTGTATTGATTGGGAAGGGGGAGTAGAATTGGTTATGTAATCAAATCCTATTGTACAAGATTGTATAACTATTGTATATGTCTATTGTACACCCACGTACAATGGAGTTACCATTGCATTTTCCTAGCCCGTTTACATAACCATATTGTACTCTAAATCACAGTAGGCTTACAGTTCTTACTTATCATATTTAGATATTTTCTGTTATCAAATCTCTACTGTTTTTCATATACTTTTTTCTTTCAGCGTTTCATGTACCTTACTCTATTGCATGCTTTATATTTCCTAACATGATATGAACTGCGTGAGATGTTTTGTGCTCGCTTCCGTCCTCACTGGACCTGTTGAAAATTTTACAGAGAATGATGAGGAACCCTGCACCCTTACTTGGAGTTTGCCTAGTTGACACTCGCGACCTGGACCCCTGGGGAGGTTCAGGCAGCTGCTCAGGATGATACCTTGTATAGTGTAGATAGCTTAGACTGTTCCTTCTTTTCATGCTTAGCTGTTGTCTTTATTTTCAGAGTTGTATATTTTAGAGATGATGAGACTTGTATTCTATTTCTGCTGTACCTCAGTTGAGGATTTCTTATCTATTTCCATCGTGCTACATTCTACCTTAGATTGTGATTGAGTTGTACCTCGGTGTTGGCCTCCTTCTGGAGAGTATATTTCATGTTATGTAGTTATAGTTCATAACCTAGAACAGCGTTCTACCACCGACACTGCGGCGTAGGCTGGGCGTTGTTACGTTCTCGTACCCTCACGGTGGGTGCGGGTCATGACAGATTTTGTGGTGTCGATCGCTACAAGGCATGTGGTAGAAGAAAGTCTGTCGGTGCCAGAAAGCCTACCTCTTCGATGCACTACTTGCCGTTGACGCCGCGGTTGCAGCGGTTGTTTATGGTGAAGGAAACTGCAGAAAATATGAGTTGGCATAAGCGGGAACATACCGAAGGAGTATTGGATCACCCATCTGATGGAGAAGCATGGAAGCACTTTGATCGAGAGTATCCAGATTTTGCTTCTGATCCGCGTAATGTCAGATTGGGTCTCTGCTCCGACGGTTTTACCCCATTTGGACTTTCGGGATCCCAGTATTCGTGTTGGCCTGTGATCGTCATCCCGTACAATCTACCTCCTTGGATGTGTATGAAGACTCCGTATATGTTTCTCACCGTTATTATCCCAGGTCCGAACAATCCGAAAAGGAACATCGATGTGTATTTACAGCCGTTGATTGATGAGTTGAATCAGCTGTGGGAAGTAGGTTCCAACACGTACGATGTATCTAGAAAACAAAATTTCCGGATGCGGGCAACACTTATGTGGACCATCAATGACTTTTCGGTCTATGGAATGTTATCTGGATGGAGCACGCATGGTCGTCTTTTATGTCCGTATTGCATAGACAGTACTAAGGCTTTCCGTTTGAAACACGGAGGCAAACCGTGCTTCTTCGATTGTCATCGACAATTCCTGCCGAAGGATCATCCGTACCGGAGGAACATGAATGCTTTTCGTGCTGGCATTGTGGAGAAGGCTAATCCCCCGCCAAGGTGGACCGGATACACGATATGGAAAGAGGTAAAAGATTTACCAAGAGCTATTGAGCAGCCTGCTACGGGCTACAAGTGTGACGGATTTGGTCGTACTCATAACTGGACGAAGAGGAGTATATTCTGGGATCTTCCATATTGGAGCACCAATCTAATTAGACATAACCTTGATGTCATGCATATCGAGAAGAATGTGTTTGACAACATAATTAATACTGTAATGGACGTACAGGGGAAGACGAAAGACAATCCAAAGGCTAGATTGGACTTGGAAGAAATATGTAGACGTCCTGCATTGCATTTGATAGAGGACGGGAATGGGAAGTTGAAGCAGCCTAAGGCAATTTTTTCACTGGAGAAGGAGGATAAAGTGAGGTTTTGTAGGTGGATTCAAGGTCTAAAATTTCCAGATGGGTATGTTTTGAACTTGAGAAGATGTATCGACCTCAAGGAGAACAAACTGACAGGTATGAAGAGCCATGATTGTCACGTATTCATGGAGCGGTTAATTCCGATTGCATTTCAGAAATTCTTACCGCAGGCAGTTTGGGATCCATTGACGGAGCTTAGCATATTCTTCAGGGACCTTTGTTCTAAGAAATTGCTCGTTGATCGTCTAGAAAAGCAAGAGAAGGACATTACGGTTATACTGTGCAAGCTAGAGAGGATGTTCCCTCCTGGATTCTTCGACTCTATGGAGCATTTGCCGATTCATCTTTCCTACGAGGCACGTGTTGGTGGACCCATCGAATATCGATGGATATACCCGTTCGAGCGATATTTGAATCACCTAAAAAAAGGTAGAAAATAAGGCTCGGGTCGAGGGTTCTATTTGTGAAGCCTATATTCTCGAGGAGATTACAAATTTCTGCTCCTCCTATTACAAACCTCATGTTGCTACGAATAGAACGAGGGCTCCGAGAAACGACGACGGATATGAAGAATTTAATGATGGAATACTGAAAGTATTCAATGCGTCCGGAAAGCCTTCGGAAAAAATGAAGAAGAGATATTTGAATGACGAAGAGCTAAGGGCTGCTCAGTTGTATGTATTACTCAATTGCGACGAGGATGAAGTGGAGAAGCTAGAGGGGTAAGTAACTCAGGATGATGAGTTTTCGTCATCTCAATGTAATAGTATAAGCTAATATTATTATACTAATCGACGGTTGCTTCGTTGTTTTCCAGCACATATAATAATGAGTTG
Source organism: Iris pallida (assembly GCA_029216955.1). NCBI lineage: Eukaryota > Viridiplantae > Streptophyta > Magnoliopsida > Asparagales > Iridaceae > Iris > Iris pallida. The sequence continues at coordinate 3,150,696 of JANAVB010013395.1, forward strand.
AGGCTGGTTAGACCCTACCTAACAGACGAAGCATTAGAACAAGAAATGAGACATCATTTTCCTTCTTGGTTGAGCCAATATATAAGTAGCTCGGTAATTACTGGCCTCTTCTAATGCAACTGCGCAATAAATAACTTATTATCGCTTCTTTGATATTCAGGTCGATCGTCTAATTTCATCCGAGATTGAATTAATTAGAACTCTTGCCAAGGGACCAATTACTTTTGTTAAAATATGGCCAAGTTACTGTGTCAATGGCTTTCAGTTCAAGTCGACAAATGCTCCGATCAGAGACAACTTTCTGGATCTTGATTCCACGAAAAACAGTTGTTTGTGTATCAAGTCTTCGAACTACAAAGACGTCGATCCAGGAAATGATTTCTTTGGCATCTTGCAAGAGATTGTGGAGTTGTCATATAATAATGGCAGAGAACCTGTAAAGATCGTGTTGTTCAAGTGTGAATGGTTCGATCCGATTGAAAATTAAGGTTAGAAAATTGACAAGCATGGTCTTCTGGATATAAACTACAAGCATAGATATCAAGGCTACGAACCGTTTGTCCTAGCAACTCAGGCTCAGCTCGTGTACTTCACAGCTTATCCGAGACGGGGAGCAACGAAGTCTGACTGGTGGGCAGTATGCAAGACTGAAGCCAGAGATACTTTTGATGTTGACGAAAAAGCTTACCAGGAGGACGAGCTACCTCTTGTAACCAATATTGTCGATGTGGACTCCACGGAAGTTATGCATTACACGACACATAATATAGAAGATGTAGAATTATCCGAAGAGGAAGACGAAGCCGACGAAGACGAAGATGAAAGTGAAGATGAGGAGGAAGAGGAAGATGAGGTCGAGGAAGACGAATAAGATGATTATTCTGAAGATGATTGAGAGAGTATACTTATCTGAACTTAGATGTTTCTTCTAGAATATATTATCTGGACTTAGATGTTTATTGTAGAATGTATCATTATATGTTGTCTTGGTTATTATCTTGTCTTTGTTGTACTTTTATATTTCTAGTCTCTATTATTTGTTGTACTTTCATATTTCTACTCTCTATTTTTATTGTACTTTCATATTTCTAGTCTCTATTATTTGTTGTATTATCATATGCTGTTATCAGGTATGGCAGGTCATCGCGGAGCGTTCCGAGGGAGACAACGAGGTCACTCTCCTCCGGTACTTCCTACAGGTACTGCTAGAGTACGGAGTTTTGCTTCGGTACCTCATTCTGGTACCGGCTCTGGATCCTTGTCGCCGATTACTCCTCCATATCGGACAGTAGGTGGGCCTGCTGGGACGACGTCACGTAGAATATCTCCTGGGATGAGTAGTTCCAGGCCTGTTGAGAGTGCTCGCCCATCTAGCGTTCATACTGCTGATACGACGATGGAGACAGATGAGCAGATGGCGGAGGCTGCGGCGACGGCCGAGGCGGCGGCGCCGACGGCCGACCAGCATCATGCAGATGATGTGTGCGCACCTCCGGAGGAGAGGAGGACGGAGATCTGGGCCGACGGTACAAAGTAGGTATTTTGGTTTATAATTTTTTTTTCTATTTTTATCATAAATTAACTTTTTTCATGAATATAATATGTTTGTATAGATATCGTCCCCCAGAGGTACAGAGACGTCTAGGCCACATGCTGAGGCATAATTATGGTGGTGCTTGGATTAACTACTCTGATGCTCCGAACGAGAGGAAGGCCTTCTGGTTTGCGCGCTTCAAGGTTAAAATATATTTGCTTTTAACATGAATCATATAATTTTTGTATATTATATATAACTGACAAATATTTGGTTTGCGCTCTTCTAGGATATGTTTTTCTATCCACCGCACCGGGCCGAGCAGATCGAGGGGATGTTTCCTGCCGTCGCTGCCAAGCTGATCCGCGACTCTATCAATGATCAGAAGGATCGTGATCGTGCCGGAAAGCCGATCCAAGGTTGGATCACCCCTGATCAGTGGAATACGATGAAGGCTCGATTCGAGGAGCCAAGGTACAAGGAGAAGTCGGAGAAGGCCAAGACGGCTAGGCAACATGCCTCGAAGTGGTGCGGTGGGTCGATTTCGATGACGGAACATTTCCGTCGTCTGGTATGTCTTCCTCTTTTACAAATATTATTTTAATGCAAAACCATAAATTATTACTAAGATAATATATTTAATTATAGGTAAGGAAGGTCGGTAAAGCCGACATGGTGACCGTCTTCCTGGCCACCCATCGTCGCGGCAGTGACCTTATTGACGAGAGGGCCGAACAGACTTATGTAAGTATTACAATACGTTATCTTAATTTAATACTTCGTGTCAATTTTAATATAACTTAGTAAATATGATGCAAATAAATATTCATATTGTTAGTAATAATAAGTACATTAATTAGAAATTAGAAATAATAAGTACATTAATTATAAATTAGTAATAATAAGTACATTAATTAGAAATTAGAAGTTAGTAATAATAAGTACTTTCTAGGCCGAGTATCAGAGGCTGCGGGAACGGGCGGCTACTAGTGCACCTGATGCAGGAGAGGCCGGTACTTTCTCGCAGCCCACTCAAGCTCCGTCGGCGGACGAGCTGTGGATGGCCGCCGCTGGTGGACTCCGTAGGGGTACGTACTACAGTACGGGATCCTATGGCACCCTAGTTGCGACCCAGTCCTCTAGGACATCTCCTGCTAGTGTGCATGGTCCACAGCCGTCCCAGGAGTTTGCCCGAGTCCATCAGATAATGGAGTCTCTCCGTGACGACCTGCTACGACGGATCGAGGAACAGTCTCAGCACCCTATGGAGGATCCTGCGCTGCTAGCACGATTGGATGCACTCGATCGCGGTATTATGGACCTCAGGGAGACGACTGAGAGGACAGAGCGCACCGTTGGAGGGTTAGAGCACATGGTGACGGAGCTGCAGACAGGACATGTGACCATAGTCAAGAGGATGAGATTGGCGCAGGAGTCGATGGTCCAGAGCAGCGATAGAATGTTATCTATCATGGATTCATACCACCAGCGACTTACAGCGTTGGAGCGTGCTGGTCCTTCGGGTGCGCCTTCATCGTCGTCGACTCCGCCGCCTCCACCGCCTTCTTCTTCGACATCGACTCCACCGACGTCACTGCCTCCTCCATCGGTATCGATTTCACTTGAGGAGTATGAGTTGTTCTTATCCCTTCGTCGCGGCGGTGCCCCTCCTGCACCAGATTCCTAGTAGTCCTAGTTAGGACTGTTTCTTTGTGTTTGTTTCATTCTTTATTTGTGACTTGGATATTTGTTGGTTGTGTAGATTTGGATGTTTGGATCCTATTCTATTTGTTGGTTGTGTGTAGACTTTGGTTATTTGGTTGTAGACTTTGTTATTTGGTGTAGAATTGGTTATTTGGATACTTGGTTATTTGGATATTTGGTTATTTGGTTAGTTGTTGTGTGATTGTTATAAACTTGGTTATAGGGACTGAAATCTGTGTACAGTGAGAAATGGACATTCTGAGAACTGGATATTGTGTGATTGTTGTAGACGTGGTTATAAGGACTGAAACCTGTGTACAGCGAGAAATGGACATTCTGTGATTGTTTGGATCCTATTCTACAGTGAGAAATTGTTATCTTTTTAAACTGCAGGGAGAAATGGACATTCGGTATATTATTTTTTTTATTTTTTTTGCAGTTTTAGTGACGTTTATCGACGTCCACCGACGTAACTTTGCGTCGCTAAACGTCGGTAAATATTCGATATTATCCAGGGTACCGACGTTTAGCGACGTCAATATATGTCGGAGAACGTCGGTAAAACGTCGGTGCACGTCGGTAATCATCCCAGGAATTCCCAGGATTTACCGACGTTTAGCGACTTCGAACATGTCACTAAACCACCGACGACTCGACGGTACTTCGTCGCTAAATTTACCGACGCATAGCGACACGAAGTAATACGTCGCTAATCCACTGACGACACGACGGTAGACGTCGGCAATAGACTGACGTATAAATACGTGGGTGCACGTCGGTAATTGCCACGTTTGGCGACGTTTAGAAGATCAGCGATTTACATTTCTGCGACCAGTCCAAAACGTCGGTAATTTCGTCGCTAAATATTTTTAGCGACGAAAAATGTCGTTTTAGCGATGTCTTTAGGTGTCGCTAAAATGACTTATTCTGGTAGTGTAAGCTTCCCACCACCACCAAAACGTATGGTACCACGAGTCGAAGATTTTCTCAGAAAAACTATGTCTCCAACCTAATCACAAACAAGGTCTCAAGTTACTAAATAATCAAACATGATCAAACAAACACAAAACAAACAACAACCTACTTCTAATCCTATCTCTAATCTGCACCTCAAACTCCAAGGGCCTTCGGTGGCTATCGGCCCAGTGCCGATGTCTGTCCTGCGCCATGCAAAGTCTGTCCCTGACGAGCTTCACCTTCTCGGCTGCGTCAACAACCATCTCAGGTCCCAATAAAGCTTGCTCTCCAACATCATCCCAAGATAAGGGTGTACTACATCTACGCCCGTATAGAGCCTCGAAAGGTGACATCTCAATGCTGGCCTGATAACTGTTGTTGTAAGCAAACTCCACCAAGTGTAAGTGATCCTCCCAGCATGTCCTCGAGCATCGAAAGGTGACATCTCAATGCACGTCCGCAGCATGTCCTCGAGCATCTGAATAGTCCTTTCTGACTGTCCGTCCGCCTGGGGGTGGTATACAGTACTAAACTTGAGCTGAGTGTCCAAACTAGTCTGCAGACTCCGCCAGAAATGAGAAATAAAGCGACTATCCTGATCTGAGACAATGCTGACCTGAACCCCATGAATTCTGACAATCTGCCGTATGTATATCTCTGCAAGCCTCTCAGTAGACGTACCCACTTTAAATGGCAAAAAGTGGGCCGATTTGGTCAACCTGTCAACGATAACCCAAATCGCGTCTTTCCCTCCTGGTGTATGCGACAATCCAGAAACAAAATCCATCGTGATATGCTTCCACTTCCACTCTGGAATGGGCAATGGCTGCAACAAACCTCCTGGCCTCTGTCTCTCTGCCTTGACCTGCTGACAGACCAAGCATCTGGCTACGAAGCGAGCTACCTCCCGCTTCATCCCATACCACCAGACGTGCTCTCTCAGATCTCTGTACATCTTGTTGGCACCAGGATGTATAGAGTACTGAGATCTGTGAGCCTTCTACATGACCTGCTCCCTGAGCTCTCTACTAGGCACACACAGCTTGGAACTGTACCTCAAAGCACCATCCTCTGTAAGAGAAAACTCACCATCCACTAGTCCTGCTCGAACCTGCTCTCAAATACACCACAGAGCAACATCCTCGAACTACGTCGACTTGATCCTCTCCATCAAGTCCGACTGAATCTGAAGGCCCCACATCTGCATCTGAACACCAGGCACAATCACCTCAATTCCTAGGCTCTCCAAGTCTGCTAACAAGTGCGATCCATAGTCAAACACATGGCTGTCGGATACCTACTCAAGACATCGACAACCACATTGGCCTTTCCTGGATGATACTGTAGTGAGATGTCAAAGTCCTTCATTAGCTCTAACCACCTGCGCTGCCTCATGTTGAGCTCCTTCTATGTAAACACATACTTCAAGCTCTTAAGATCTGTGAAGATCTCCACCCTCTCTCCATATAAGTAGTGCTTCCACAACTTTAGAGCAAAAATTACTGCTGCCAACTCTAAGTCATGGGTAGGGTAGTTCTTCTCATGGGGACGTAACTGCCTGGAAGCATAAGCAATCAACTTTCTATGCTGCTGCAAGACACAACCCAACCCCTTCCCTGAAGCGTCACTATAGATAGTGAACCCTCCTGAACCTGATGGCAATGTCAAAATCGGAGCTGTCGTAAGCCGCTTCTTCAACTCATCAAAAGCTGCCTGACACTCCTCTGACCAAACAAACTAAGCATCCTTCCGGGTCATCCTAGTCAACGGCTCTGCAATCCGGAAGAAATCCTACACGAACCTCCTGTAATATCCTGCCAGCCCCAAGAAGCTCCTGATCTCTGCTACTGAACTCGGTGCCGACCAAGCCTCAACTGCTGTGATCTTCTTCGGGTCCACTGAGATCCCATCTTCAGTCACTACATGACCCAAGAAGTCAACTCTGTCCAGAAAGAACTCGCACTTCGAGAACTTGCCATATAACCTCTCTCTCCTGAGTGTCTCTAGAACCACTCTCAAGTGCTCCTCATGCTCCTCCTCCGTCTTTGAATACACCAGGATATTATCGATGAACACCACCACGAACTTGTCCAAGTACTGGTGGAACACCTTGTTCATCAAGTTCATAAATACTGCCGGTGCATTTGTCAGCCCAAATGGCATAACCAAGAACTCAAACTGCCCATACCACGTCTTGAAAGCGGTCTTCGGAATATCCTCCCTCTTCACCTTCACCTGATGATAACCTGACCTCAGATCAATCTTGAAGAAAACCTGATCTCCTCTCAACTGATCAAAGAGATCATCGATCCGCGGCAGTGGGTATCTGTTCTTGATCGTCAGATTGTTGAGTGCCCTGTAGTCGATACACATCCGTACCGACCCATCCTTCTTGGGTACAAAGAGTACCGGTGCACCCCAAGGTGAAAAACTCGATCGGATGAAGCCCTTGTCCTGCAGCTCATCCACCTGCTTTTTTAATTCCACCAACTCACTGTTGTTCACTCGATAGACATGCTGAAAAATCGGTTCCATGCCAGGATCCAAGTCTATCGAGAACTCAACATCCCTGTCTGGTGGAAGCCCCGGTAACTCCTCCGGAAAGACGTCCATAAACTCTATAATCAAAGGATGTGGAGCCACCTGCTCCTCAACTGAAGCTCCGCAGAAAAGTTCGCTGTCCTGTTCCACCTGCCGTCGGGTGTACTCGAACTCTGGCTCTCCTGGCGCTCCAAATAGAACTCTACCCCCATGACAATCTATGCTGGCATGACGCCTGCTCAACCAATCCATACCTAATACGATATCGTAGTTCGGTAGGGGCATGACGAGCAGGCTCACCTCCAACTCTCGGCCTCCCATAATAATACTCCGCCCTCTGCAAACATCACTCACGAGGATGACACCACCCCCGGTCGTGATCTTGCAGGTCCGAGGCAATGGTTCAGATACAAGGAAGTGTCTAATAGCAAATGACACTGACACAAAACTGTGGGAAGCCCCAGAATCAAATAAGGCGAAAGCTGGAATGGAGTAGAGAAGAACCGAACCTGCAATCAACTCCCCAATGGCCTCTACATCCTCGGCCACCATGGAAAAAGCTCGCCCCTGCTGACCTCTTCGAGCCTGCTGCTGATGCTGGATGAACCTCTGCTGCTGATTCTGCAGTGGCCCCCTCTGCTGCCCTGTCGGAGCCTTGGCTCCCGCTCCCACCAATGCTCTGCCTATGAACTGAGCGCACTCCTTCAGCTGATGGTCAACTGCTCCACACAGAAGGCACCTGCCCAATCTCTTCCTGCACTCATTCCACCCGTGCTCCGGCTTCTTGCAATAAGCACAGCTGGTAGCCTGCTGTCTCGGTGCCTACTACTGCGCTCTCGGCTGCTGATGCTGCACCTGCTAAAAAGGTGCCCGGCCCTGCTATTGAAACTGATGCTGATACACCGGCCTCCGCGGCTGTTGGTACTAAAAACGAGTCATTGTGGCTGGCCTTCGCTGCTGCTAGCTTCCTAGAAGTCCCGACCGCTCTTCAACTTCAACCCCAGGTCGTCCTCCGCTGACATAGCTCCAGTAAAGATCTCTGCGATGGTAGCATTCTGGTCACTCTTAGTCAGTGACCAAACCTTCCTGATCAAATCTCAGAGGAACTTTTTAGCCTTCGTCTTCTCCATCAGATCATCAATAAACCGGGCCAACCAGTAAAACTCTCCGGCGTACTCAGCAACTGTCTGGTTCCCCTGAACCAGACTCTCGAACTGCGCCTCAATGCCTCATAGTACCACATCTGGGAAGAACTGTTCCTTGAACAGCTCCTTGAACTGCTCCCAAGTCTGACCCTCTACTCCCACTCTGGGATCTGTCTAGTACCAGGTACGGGCTAAGTCCTGCATCTGACTGCCCGTCGCCTCGATATAAAGTCGGGCTGGTATCTCCGCCAGCCGGAAAATCTCTTCGATATGCTTAATCCAATCATCTATATAGTGAATGCCCTCGGTGCCCAAAAAATCTCTAGGATGTATCTTCTGAAAGTCCTGGATATCATTCTCCCTCCGGCGAGGCTGCTGCTGTGCCCCCTGAGCTGATACCATCTCCACAGTCGTACGAACCAGCTAATGTGCCTCATCGATCCCCTGACATAAGTCGGCAGTCTGCCTTTACAGTGTCCCCCGGTCTGGGGCGATGCGATCTCGTTTCGACCATCCTGGAGACACAGATCAAACAAGAAACAATTACTGAGAATGAGTCTAAATATCAAAGGAGGACAGTTTATATTCAAAGGAAGACAATAAGCAGCAAAATGTAGATATATAAAATCTGATAAGGAGTTTTTTCTAGTGTGATTGAGTACCTTCAAAATATCTTAATCCTACTGCAGGCTGTAGTGATACTCTAGTTCAAATATCACTACATAAAACTAGACCTGCATGGGCCACCACTAAAAACGTGTCACGACCCGCACCCTAGAGTAAGGGCACGAGACGTGGGTACGTCCAGCCTACGCCGCAGTATCGGTGGTAGAACGCTGTCCTAGGTCAATCATCTAACAATATAAGGTACTTGTACAGTATATACACTCTGAATGGAGGTGACATAGCAGAATACAGTCTCAATCACATCTAAGGAAGAATATGATAAGATAGATAGATAGATATGAAATGAAATAAATCCACAGAGATACAACCAGATAGAAGTCTAAGTGTCTAAGATATCATAAATGCAGATAACATCTCAAATCTTAAATACAGTAATCCATAGAGTAAATACAATGAAAAGACATCCTAAACTAAAGGTGTGTCATCGACTGCTAAGGGGTCCTGCTGCTGGTCCAGGTCACAGCAGTCCTCTAGGGTAGTCCCGTAATAGGTAGTACAGAGCGCCTCGTCCTCATCCTCTGTAATATTTTCAACAGGTCCAGTCAGGACAGGAGCGAGCATAATACATCTCATACAAATCATAATAGGTTAGGAAATATAATCATGCTAGAGAGTAAGATAAATGAAACTGAAAGAACAATATGATGTAAAAGAGAGAGACGGTAAGTAAATAGCTACAATATATAAGAGAACTAATCAGTGCTAGTGATTCAGAATACAAGATGAACATGTGAACAGCTGGAGGGTGATTCATGACTATACTAAAGAGGTGATTTATGACAATTCTACTTTGGAATTATTCACATGTTCAGTTTCTACTCCCCCATCCCCAATCAATACATAAGGATCCAGTCAAGTTACGTTAAGATTCATGACTATACTACTTGGCTCATAAAGAGTAATTCATGAATAGATTCGTGAAGGCTCTGTGATTCATGAGAGTACAAGAATCACAAGCTGATACATGAAGATTCATGACAATAGAAGCATGAGATACATGATGTAAGTAAAACAAATGAGACATGAGTATCTGATGCTCCCGAGGGGGATAACATCTCATGAAAGGATCCATATAGTACTAATCCGTGTTACCAACGTGTCAGCATCAAGTAAAGTAATCTAAAGCAGAAAATATAATCCTAAACAAGATATGAAATAATCAGAGAATGTATCCGCCGGGTATCCTGAATATCTGAAGAAAATATATTGTTCGAGGAGTGGTGTCTGGCTCCTATAGAAGAATACAAGTCACTACATGTCTAAAATAGTATAATAGACTGCTACAATACATCTACATGATGTTTGGGGTCAATCTAGGCTAAAGTCAACCTTGGTCAACTCTAACAGTCAAACTTGGTCAACTCTAGTCTAGTTAGGTCAAACAAGGTCAAACAAGGTTAAACTAGTCTAGGTTGGTCTAATCTAGGCTTAACAAGTCAATCTAGGTCTCTAACCAAAATACAATACAAGCCACACTAATCTAGTACCATAGCCTAACTTTACATCGCATATAAACAAAACCATATATGCATATATTATACAAATCAATATATAGGTCACATTCACATATACATATAGGGTAGCCTTATATGTATAGGTACTAGATTAATATATATATATATATATATATATATATATATATATATATAAAATATATATATATATATATATATATATATATATATATATATATATATATATATATATATATATATATATATATACACATGTAGAGGGAATGAAAGAAAAGAAGAGTGAACCATGAGTATGTGTGTCAATGTGTCAATATATTTTAGATTTGTAAAGAGTGTCAAAACTCAGAAATCAGTAGCCTATAACAGTGCACAATAGGACAGTCAACAGTTAACAGTTCTAAACAGTTAACACATCAGTCCCAACCAATTCGAAACCCAGTTCCTTGTGTTACAATAAAACCTAACATGTAGCTAATACTCAGACACATGTAGGTGAACTAATCATGGCAAATTAATCATGGAAAATTGGTTTGAAATACATTTAGTTTCAGGAATCAGTAAACAGTGTACACTGTATCAGAAAAATAGGGAAATGCAAATCGAAGGCCAAATTCAACCAATAACCCACAATTAAGGGTTGTAAAGACTCGTGTATATGTCAGTGTGTCCCTCGAGTCATCTTGTGTCCACACCACGAGACACAACGTGTCCAGACACCTCGAGCACACACAGAGACACACGAGCACACCAAGTGTCATGCAAGCGTGTCACAGAGTCGTGCGCATGACACACGACACGTGACACGTCGTGCTCGTATCCAGATACTCGCCAGGGATAGGGCTACATGCCCAGTGGCTTGATACGTGTCCAAAACGTGTATCGTGTCGTTTTCAGCCACGTATCAGTGGCCAAAAATGCGTGTGTCTGTCTGTGCGTGCGACCAGTGCGAGGAGGAGAACTCCTCGAATATTGAACCTCTCGAGCCCAACTTTTGGGAGACTAATGTCAGACATTGCCCGGACATTCTCCCCAAAAAATGTGTATCCTCGTGTCCTGAGTGAAGAGAACTCAGTGTCCAGTAGCAGGGCACTGAACTGAGGCCTCGTGCACGTGTTCGTGTCCTCTTGTGGATACGACACGACTCCAAAACCACAGACCAAGGAAACTATTCATCGACGACACATAGCACTACAATTTCAATCAATTATATTTCAAAAATAACAAAAAATACATGAGTGTGGCATTTCATCAAACACCTAGACTAGAAAATTGATACATGTCCGATACGGACACGAAACCACATGCAAATGACACCAAACCTTTACTATTGCTAGGGGACACCTAGATCTAGGCTACCATGCAAGAAAAATAGAATAAAAATGGAATTTGAAGGGTTTACCTATAGGTTATAAGGATCAAGAAAAAGCTCCAAATTAAACGGTTCCCGTTGCTAGCAAAATCCTCCAAATTGCTCAAAAACCGAAATTACTCTCCATGAACATCAAATAGAGGGTGATTAGAAACTATTGCAAAAGATTTGGATGAAAAAGGAATTAAAATGGATTTAATAGGAATTTAGGAAGTTGGAGATTTACCTTTCCTTTCAAGAAGTTGGTTGAGCACAAAAGAGGCAAGAACAATTAAATGAGTGTTTAAATTGGGGGATTCCCTATGTTGGCTGGCCACTAAGGGCTTGGTTAGGTTTACGGTTTCACTAATGGGCCTATGGGCTTAGTTGTATAAGTCATGAAATCAAAATCACAAGTCATAAGCCATTGCACCTATTCTTGATTTCTCCTATTTCAAACTAGTTCCTAATGACTAAAATGAGGGTGACTTAAGTTAGACTAGGGTCACACCATTGCCTACTAAGTCACCATATCTAAGGTTAGCTTTTAGGTCATTCTACAAAGTCTCAATTAGCTAAAGTCAAAATAGAAACACCAATTCAATAAATCAAAATAAATTCAAAAATTTACCAAATGACCAAAATACCCTCAAGCTAAAATATGGTAGTGACACTTTCTGCTTCCAGAATTCCTCCTCGACTTTAAGACGAAACTTCATGAGCGCTCTGGTGAGATTGAGGGATGCGCGAGCTGAAGAAGAGCTGTCACGAGCATGCAGAATAATATATATATATATATATATATATATATATATATATATATATATATATATATATATATATATATATATATATATATATAAGATGAAATTTTAATTAAGCATATTTGCTACATATGTAAAATATTCACTATTTTCTTGTAAACATAAATATTGTTATACATGTGATATATATTTATAAATGTTATTGTAAATAAAACAGTAAACTTGTTTATATATATATATATATATATATATATATATATATATATATATATATATATATATATATATATATATATATAATATATATATATATATATATATATATATATATATATATATATATATATATATATATATATATATATATATATATATATAATTTCAAACAAAAAAAAAATATATATATATAATTTCAAACATATATAAAATTTACATATCTATTTTATATGTGTATGTATGTCTTAGTTGTGTAACCATATTATTTTCATTAAAAACATATAAGAGATTATTTTATAATAAACCCTAGCCTGGTTTGGTTTTGGTACATAAATGAGGTGATGTAATGTTTGGTTGTTTGTTTGGGTTTGGTAGATTTCTTGTCGACCATAGCACCATTAGCAGTTGGGTTAAACATGATCGGACCATGGTTCTACAAATCTCAGCACAACAATGGACGAACATTAGGCAAGTATACCTTGCCTATTGATTTACATTATTTACATGCTCATACTTTTTTTTTTATCAAGTTTCATTTTGGATATGCTGCTACATGATTTACATGTTCTCTTCTATATGCTTACATGATTACACCTACTGACACATTGACATGATACACGGATTCGTATTGCATGGCATATAGACTCGTTGACGATCTCTGAATGTTTACTTGATAATTATTTTCCTGTGTACATGTTTGACTCGATTCCTAGACTTATCATTGTTAGATCGGACTGGACGTGTCGTGGATGCGACACGAACAGAGGCATGGGGTGGGAAGGGCAGTCACTAGGCGTATTAGCTCATTTCCCTTAGAGTATGTCATTGTCTCATTCTGGAGCTTCGGGGATTTCGTAGTTTGCCACAGATTTCCTTACCAGGACCATGGGGTTATATCATAGTTTGTTGGAGTTTCCTTACCAGAGTTCCGGGGTATACTGTGACAACTCATGCGTACTAATGTTGTCCCCAAGTGGATTTCACACAAACTAGTTAGTATGCCTAGTAGAAGTGTTACTCGATCACCTGTTTATCACCCGGATTACCTGCTTGCTACCTTCATATGTTATTACTACACTTTGATTCGGAATATATATTATGTATCTTGCTACGTCCCTCTGAGGACTTGGTTTCCTTCCAGGTATATGCTGAGTTCTGATATAGGCTATCGGGGATACTTTTTCGGGATTCAGGTATCACTAGATTGTGCCCTTTTATCATTCTACTGCAGTTATTTTCTATTAGTTTCATAGTAGTTTTAGTTAGAACTGTGGAAGTATATCATGGATTTTTTGGACACTTGTACTAAACTTTACAGCTTATACGTATTCGAGTCGGACTGGAGTCCGCTTGAATGCATAGCTGGCTATTGCCACGTGGCCTGGTCCTGCATATTTTGGGACTTGGGCATGAGAACAACAGCTTTTGACACATCTTCATTGTCCATCTTCAACACTCTACAGTCTCATGTTGTGTAAGGAAGCAAATAGTGTCCTATTGTGAGATGCGTGTGTTGAAGCCCCTGAGTCTACCAGCCAAGAATTGACATCACAGGCAAGGTTCATGACTACCTCATCACCCAAAATGATCACATCATCTCCATGTGCTAAGGCAACCGTTGTTGTGTTCTCATTCTGCTTCCCCTTGTCATCCTACTCTCTTTCAAGCGAACTAGTTTCGCTTATTGTGGCCCTTCTTGCCACAATGGTAGCACTCAGAGTCATTGTACCGACCCTTAGTTTTCCCTCTATTTTGTCTCTACCATCGCCCGGACCGTGAATTTTATTCCTTCCATGGCACTCTGAAACAAGCGGCTCTGAGTGAGATATAGATGAAGTGCCCTGAGATTTCTTTCGCATTTTTCTTTCAACACCCCGCTCATGGCGAACTCTAGACTAAAGACTACTTCTTGAGCACAAACGATCATGGACACTCGTACAGTCTCCCACGAGTCTGGCAATATACAAAATAGCCACAACCCCTGAACTTCATCATTGAACTTCACTCTCATAGAGGATAACTGGTCAACCACATCCTGGAACTTATTTCGGTAATCCGTAATATATGTACCATTTGAAGTACGTGTAGGCAACTTTAGAGGGGGGTGAATAGAGTTTGTGTCGATAATAACCAAATAAAAAATTAACTCTTTCACCAACAGAATAATTAATCAGAGTATTAATGTGGAAATAAAAGAGATCAGAAAAGCATACACAAACACAGCAGTTTTAACCTGGTTTCCCTCGTGGAGGACTAGTCCAGGCCTAAGAACTCTTGCTCGGGATTGAAATCCACTATTTGTGATATAGAGGTACACCACATGCCTTTACTCAGAAGAGCACGCCAATTTCTTACACTTTCGCTGAGGCAAAACTTGGAATTGTTCAAGTGACTACTTTCAAACTCTTGCACACAACTTCTAGCTGAATTGTACTGAGCACCTTGGGGCTTAGGAAGTTGTGTTGCTAGTAGATAGGAAGAGTAGGCTTAGAATGTATAAGGCTATAGAAGATGAAAATATGAATGAAAATGAAAGCAATCATGCCCTATATATACTAGTCCAGGGAGACAGAGTTCGGCCAGAAGTCTGTCCCAAAATTCAAATTTTTGGCCGTTGGACAACTAGCAACCAGCAAACCCTAGAAATTAGGATTCTTATATTAAAGAACCTGTCATGCCCCAGAACCAGAATACTGGAGAGCGGGGGCAGACATAGCCAGCTACGTATAATGAAATGGAATCCATCTCACTATACGGTCACGGCTGTCTAGATATGTGAGGGTTTATCTACAAGCCATCAGTCTCTTAAGGTCATAAATTATCCTATTGTCTCAATCTCAACCAACTAATAATAATCACAAGATATCAGATCACCAAATATACAATTGTAAGGCGTCCCAAACATTACATATCCAGATGATCATGAAGCTAGTCGTACAAATGTAAGGACTAGCCAGAGTTAAGTCATACATGATCAACCTCGAGTTGCCAATCATGATTACAGCCCGTAGACAGACAGAAGTAAAGTGCATCGAGCTAACAAGTGCTCGTCGGCTAAACGCCTCAAAGAATAATGTACAATAGAGTGGGAGAACAAAAAAAATCCACTCGTTGCCCTGGTTACGCCTGGCGGTCACCATCGGGCTGGAAGGCAGGTAGATCCTTTGCTGCTGCTCCGGTATCTGGCCATACAAAACCAGCTGGGTCAGACCCCAGAAAGAGCAAGTGCCACAAAGGAGGCTTCACTTAAGAACTAAAACCAGCAAATTAGCACAATAATATAATTACATAATAAGAGACAGTAATTTAAGAAAAAGCATGATAGGTGAATATAAAAGACAATCTTGTACAGAATCGATAAAAGACAGAACATATGGAAAAGCATGACAGGATGATATACGATGAGATAACCATGGGACTATTCAGATAACCAGGTTACAACCCGTAAACCAAACAAGGACCGAGGTTGTAACCCTTCGTCTGAACAGAACTTGGTTTCTCCCACCATTTATCGGCAAGGTAAATATAAGAAATCTGGTCATGCAATTATTCATGATATAGAATTAAGATAAAGCACGAGTAATCATGTCAAGCCAGAAATTGTACAGGATTAGGACGAGACAAAGCTGGACTAGACTCCATCCAATCAATCACGGCCAAGCAATAAATACGGCTTGCTACTTTAACTAACTAGGGTTATCACAGGCCTAGTTACTAGCAAGATTCAATGAGAATCCCAAGTCCGATTACCTGTTTGTTACTACCTGAGTGATCCAGCAAGAAAGGAAAAAGATAGCAGGATATAGCAGACACACTGTAGTAAGATACATGTGTCCTAAGTTACCACACTCGACGACGGGCTGGAAGTGCGCTCATCTCGACGGATAGCAACAAATCCCATGTATATATATATAAGGCCGGGATCCAAGGGGCAACAGGTAACTGGGAAATTCTCCATGAACTATTTGATCAATCTAGTCATTAACCTAGCCAGATTCAGTATGAATCCCTGACCGTGGTACTCAGGGATCATGCCCTAGACATGATGTAAGACACAACCGGACTAGTAGTTTATACAAGCACAATCATCCACGGTGTCCAGGCTAAGGAGTTGATTTGTCAAGAGTGCACCACGACGGGCCACTATCATTATCATAATTACTTGCCAAGAGTGCGCCACGACGGGCCACTATCAAGCCGTGTCATGTGTAGCAGGTCAAGTTATCAAGTCAAGAGTGCACCACGGCGGGCCACTATCAAGCATGTCATGATCAATTATCATTCTAAACATAATAAATAAATTCAGGATTATCAAGTTCATGACAAAAGGCGTAAGGATATAAAATGGACGTTAAATATCTAATAAAATATCAATATACAGGGCTATAGAAGATCCAGGGTAAGTAGGGTCAGGTCCAGTTGCGCCTAAACATCAGGTTGCGCCTGAGTCAGACTGTGCTCAAGTCAGGCTACGCTCAGGTCAGGCTACGCTCAGGTCAGCCTACGCTCAGGTCAGCCTACGCTCAGGTCAGGCTACGCTCAGGTCAGCCTACGCTCAGGTCAGCCTACGCTCAGGTCAGCCTACGCTCAGGTCAGGCTACGCTCAGGTCAGCCTACGCTCAGGTCAGGCTACGCTCAGGTCAGGCTACGTTCAGGTCAGCCTACGCTCAGGTCAGGCTACGCTCAGGTCAGCGTATGCAAGTCATACGCTTCCAAAAGGCAGCGTATGTACTCCATACGACTCCTCTTCAAGGCAGCGTATGAGGTCCATACGACTCCTCTTCAAGGCAGCGTATGCAAGACATACGCCTCCAAAAAGGTAGCGTATGAGGTCCATATGACTCCTCTTCAAGGCAGCGTATGCAAGACATACGCCTCCAAAAAGGCAGCGTATGAGGTCCATACGACTCCTCTTCAAGGCAGCGTATGCAAGACATACGCCTCCAAAAAGGCAGCGTATGAGGTCCATACTACGCTGCGCTGAAGAGCGCGCACAGCTCAGTGACGCAAGCTAAAAAGCTCGCGCACTGCTCACAGTCTTCTACAAAACAGCAAGAACTCCATGGTTTGAACCCAAAGCTTCAAAAGTCCATAACTTGGTCAAAACAAGTCCAAATCCAACTTTTCAAAGGTCAAAATTGGATAGAATAAAATTCTCTATAACATGGAACCATCAAAACTTGAAAACAAAGAAGTTTGATAGATCAAAACTACCAAAATCCGAAAATGACCAATTTCTAGATCTATAAAAATCAAAGCCTCAAAATGGAAAATGACAAGTTCTAATGTGTCTTAGAAACATGAGGAGAAGCTAATAGAACAATAAAAATGGGCTATCTTGTGGAAGCAAGTTGCACTTGCCTAAGGGGTGTTGGTGTTGTGTAGAGGAAGGAAGAAGAAGATGGAGAAATAAATGAGAGAATAATGAGGAGAGAGAAGGTTGGTGGAGATATTATAAGGGTGGGTTGTGTTGTGTTGAGGGTGGAGCATAGGTTAAAGTGTTCTATGCATATTAAACCAAACCAAACCAAACCAAACCAATTCTCCTCCACAAAATAAAACCAAGTCATGTCAGACACCCATTCACGAGAAACCAAAAATCCGTAAGTCGAGAAAATAAAATATATGCCAAAATCCAACTTCGAGTATAATTACGAAATACGAGAAACGGGGGTGACAACTCTACCCACCTTAGAAGAATTTCGTCCTCGGAATTTAATCAAGGAGCTAGAGACTGCCACGACAAGCTGCACTAAGCAACAACAACTACACTAAGCAGTTCAATCATACAATCATACATGCAATCAAGGAATGAAGAGCGCAAGACATAAGGAAGATATTATACCTTATGAGTCAAACAGGTAGGGATAACGTGATCGGATATCGTCCTCACACTCCCACGTTTGACTCTCCCAAGGAGCGATGAACTCAAGCAACATGAACTAAACTGATAGTCTTGCGCTTGAGGTCTCTCTCTTTGGTCAAACAGGGATACGGGCCTCTCCTCACACGAAAAGGTTGGTACCAATAAACTTTTTCGAATGATATAGGATATGGCTCGGGCCCGGGATATACCGTTGTAATTAGGACACATGAAACATGACACGTGTCCCGCATAACAATGGCGAAAAGTAAGACAATAGGACACAGATACCTCTCTGTCGATTCTGGATCTGGGCCTGGACCAGGGCGAACTGCTGAGGCCTCTGTTGCTGGAAGGCCTGGGCCTGAGACGGCAATGGACCTAGGAACGAAAGCTGCTGTGGTTGGTGAACTGGAGCTGGTTCTGGTGCTGGTGCTGGTCCCATAACCGAGGGACTAGTTACTGTCGACGATGATCTGTTTCTGAACGGACAAGATCCTATCATGTGGCCTGGCGAACCACAAACCAAGCACAATCCCTGTGCTCTACGGCACTCAGTAACAACATGCCCGGGCTTCTCGCAATGAGAACAACCCGTTGCGAAAGGCCGCTTCTGCTTCTGCTGCTGGGGATAGGTCGGGGCAGAATGCTGTAAGGAGGTAACCGAATCTGTCCTCGTAGCTCCAATGGTCAAGGCCCTAGCTGCTGGGGCCGGTGCTGAGGATTGGTTCATCTGGTCGTGAGACCGCTTCCGACCTCCGGTCCGGTCCGCTATCCTTCGGGAAGTGTACTCATGCCTCCTCGCTGCTCGTAAGACGGCATCAAAAGTTCTGTGCTCGAACTGCTCTACTGCCAATATGATCTCCAAGTGGAGCCCCTGCTGAAATTGCTGTGCTCTGTCTAGCTCGATTGCCACCAAGGTGGGAGCAAACTGACTCAACCTTAAAAACTCGATCGCATATCCGTCTACCGTCCAAGTCATCTGCCTGAGATTACTAAACCTGGCCTGCAGGTCATATCTTGCCACTGCGTCGAAGTACTTGGTCTGGAATATATCATTGAATATCGCCCACATGACAGGCGTACCCAAACTCGCTGCTTGTATAGCCCACCAGCTGCGGGCTAGATCTAGTAACTGCAGGCGCACCACCGCCACCTTCTCTGCTTCAGGGGTCCTGGCTGCCTCCAAGATAACTTCAATATCTTGTAGCCAGGCATCTGCAGCAATAGCATCTTCGCTGCCGTCGAAGAAGGGAGGGTTCAGGCGCTTGAAATTGTTGACCGTACTATTCCCTCGAGGACCACTTCCGCTCATAGCTTCTTGTACTGCTTGCTGCAAGGCATCACCTCGACGGTCCTGAGACGCAAGCAACTCACGGATGAGTCCTATCAAGACCCCATCCTCTGACCCTGCTTGCTGAACTGGCTGGACTGGGGGCACTGGTTCTCCAGAAGGCATGGCTCGAGAGGCGGCTGCTGAGGACTGATCTTGATCTTCTTGCTGTTGCTGGGCTACCGGTCGAACTTCTTCTGGCTGATCAACAGGAGCGATGCCGCTGAAGTAATGACATCAGGAATATTAAGGAAGGACCAGGATAGAACAATGATGCAAGCATGTTATCAAGTCAGGGATTCAAGGAGATAAGAAGATACGAGTGGAGATCAAAGGCGAGTACAGATTGAGACATCTATCCGGTAAACCCTCATATTTCTTGATTGACAAGACCTGCGTGGGCCACCACATAAACCATGTCACGCCCCAGAACCAGATTACTGGAGAGCGGGGGCAGACATAGCCAGCTACATATAAAGAAATAGAATCCATCTCACCATACGGTCACGGCTGTCTAGATATATGAGGGTTTATCTACAAGCTATCAGTCTCTTAAGGTCATAAATTATCCTATTGTCTCAATCTCAACCAACTAATAATAATCACAAGATATCAGATCACCAAATATACAATTGTAAGGCGTCCCAAACATTACATATCCAGATGATCAAGAAGCTAGTCGTACAAAATATAAGGACTAGCCAGAGTTAAGTCATACATGATCAACCTCGAGTTGCCAATCATGATTACAGCCCGTAGGCAGACAGAAGTAAAGTGCATCGAGCTAACAAGTGCTCGTCGGCTAAACGCCTCAAAGAATAATGTACAATAGAGTGGAAGAACAAAAGAAACCCACTCGTTGCCCTGGTTACGCCTGGCGGTCACCAACGGGCTGGAAGGCAGGTAGATCCTTTGCTGCTGCTCCGGTATCTGGCCATACAAAACCAGCTGGGTCAAACCCCAGAAAGAGCAAGTGCCATAAAGGAGGCTTCACTTAAGAACTAAAACCAGCAAATTAGCACAATAATATAATTACATAATAAGAGACAGTAATTTAAGAAAAAGTATGATAGGTGAATATAAAAGACAATCTTGTACAGAATCGATAAAAGACAGAACATATGGAAAAGCATGACAGGATGATATACGATGAGATAACCATGGGACTATTCAGATAACCAGGTTACAACCCGTAAACCAAACAAGGACCGAGGTTGTAACCCTTCGTCTGAACAGAACTTGGTTTCTCCCACCATTTATCGGCAAGGTAAATATAAGAAATCTGGTCATACAATTATTCATGATATAGAATTAAGATAAAGCACGAGTAATCATGTCATGCCAGAAATTATACAGGACCAGGACGAGACAAAGCTGGACTAGACTCCATCCAATCAATCACGGCCAAGCAATAAATACGGCTTGCTACTTTAACTAACTAGGGTTATCACATGCCTAGTTACTAGCAAGATGCAATGAGAATCCCAAGTCCGGTTACCTGTTTGTTACTACCTGAGTGATCCCAGCAAGAAAGGAAAAAGATAGCAGGATATAGCAGACACACTGTAGTAAGATACATGTGTCCTAAGGTACCACACTCGACGGCGGGCTGGAAGTGCGCTCATCTCGACGGATAGCAACAAATCCTATGTATATATATATAAGGCCGGGATCCAAGGGGCAACAGGTAACTGGAAAATTCTCCATGAACTATTTGATCAATCTAGTCATTAACCTAGCCAGATTCAGTATGAATCCCTGACCGTGGTACTCAGGGATCATGCCCTAGACATGATGTAAGACACAACCGAACTTGTAGTTTATACAAGCACAATCATCCACGGTGTCCAGGCTAAGGAGTTGATTTGTCAAGAGTGCACCACGACGGGCCACTATCATTATCATAATTACTTACCAAGAGTGCGCCACGACGGGCCACTATCAAGCCGTGTCATGTGTAGCAGGTCAAGTTATCAAGTCAAGAGTGCACCACGGCGGGCCACTATCAAGCATGTCATGATCAATTATCATTCTAAACATAATAAATAAATTCAGGATTATCAAGTTCATGACAAAAGACGTAAGGATATAAAATGGACGTTAAATATCTAATAAAATATCAATATACAGGGCTATAGAAGATCCAGGGTAAGTAGGGTTAGGTCCAGTTGCGCCTAAACATCAGGTTGCGCCTGAGTCAGACTGCGCTCAAGTCAGGCTACGCTCAGGTCAGGCTACGCTCAGGTCAGCCTACGCTCAGGTCAGGCTACGCTCAGGTCAGCCTACGCTCAGGTCAGGCTACGCTCAGGTCAGGCTACGCTCAGGTCAGGCTACGCTCAGGTCAGCCTACGCTCAGGTCAGGCTACGCTCAGGTCAGCCTACGCTCAGGTCAGGCTACGCTCAGGTCAGCCTACGCTCAGGTCAGCCTACGCTCAGGTCAGCCTACGCTCAGGTCAGCCTACGCTCAGGTCAGGCTAAGCTCAGGTCAGCCTACGCTCAGGTCAGGCTACGCTCAGGTCAGCCTACGCTCAGGTCAGCCTACGCTCAGGTCAGGCTACGCTCAGGTTAGCGTATGTAAGTCATACGCTTCCAAAAGGCAGCGTATGTACTCCATACGACTCCTCTTCAAGGCAGCGTATGAGGTCCATACGACTCCTCTTCAAGGCAGCGTATGCAAGACATACGCCTCCAAAAAGGCAGCGTATGAGGTCCATACGACTCCTCTTCAAGGCAGCATATGCAAGACATACGCCTCCAAAAAGGCATCGTATGAGGTCCATACGACTCCTCTTCAAGGCAGCATATGCAAGATATACGCCTCCAAAAAGACAGCGTATGAGGTCCATACTGCACTGCGCTAAAGAGCACGCACAGCTCAGTGACGCAAGCTAAAAAGCTCGCGCACTACTCACTGTCTTCTCCAAAATAGCAAGAACTCTATGGTTTGAACCCAAAGCTTCAAAAGTCCATAACTTGGTCAAAACAAGTCCAAATCCAACTTTTCAAAGGACAAAATTGGGTAGAATAAAATTCTCTACAACATGGAACCATCAAAACTTGAAAACAAAGAAGTTTGATAGATCAAAACCACCAAAATCCGAAAATGACCAATTTCTAGATCTACAAAAATCAAAGCCTCAAAATAGAAAATGACAAGTTCTAATGTGTCTTAGAAACATGAGGAGAAGCTAATAGAACAATAAAAATGGGCTCTCTTGTGGAAGCAAGTTGTACTTGCCTAAGGGGTGTTGGTGTTGTGTAGAGGAAGGAAGAAGAAGATGGAGAAATAAATAAGAGAATAATGAGGAGAGAGAAGGTTGGTGGAGATATTATAAGGGTGGATTGTGTTGTGTTGAGGGTAGAGCATAGGTTAAAGTGTTTCATGCATATTAAACCAAACCAAACCAAACCAATTCTCCTCCATAAAATAAAACCAAGTCATGTCAGACACCCATTCACGAGAAACCAAAAATCTGCAAGTCGAGAAAATAAAATACATGCCAAAATCCAACTTCGAGTATAATTACGAAATATGGGAAACGGGGGTGACAGAACCGGAGTTTGGCCCGAACTCTGCCTAGGGCAGAATTTGGCCCAAACTCTGCCTAGGGCAGAGTTCGGCCCGAATTCTATATTCTTGGGCCAGAATGGATAATGGGGCTAGGTTGTTCAAATGGGCTTTGTTTGGTTTGGTGATTGTTTGGTGGAGCTTTGGATATGTGATTCTAGGTTTAAGACACTCTGTGCTACTCAGCATACATAATCCTAGACTCAAATAAATGTAAAAATTACAGACACAGAATACAAGTAATAACTTCATATATTGATGATGTCTTGTCTCAAACCGATGTGATGATGTTCTGTCTTTGAACTAGATGTGTCATATTGGATCATAACAGATATCATTTTTATAAATACTCAAAATTAGGTTGACTGTGATCTAGTATGGGTCAATGATCTCCCCCATTTTGATAATTGACAAAACGATATTTGTATGCCCTAATGTTCATACCTGGACACATGTTGTAGGGAGTAAAAGCAAATGGCATGGAATGAATAGCTCCCCCGTAGATGGATATGCTGGCTCCCCCGTAAATGGATATGTCCTGAGATAAAATTCTTATCCAAGCACAACATGATCATATATAATCAAATATTTCTCCCCCTTTGTCATTTATCACAAATAAATATCAAAGTACTCCCCCCATAAACAGATAAATGATTAACAAAGAGAAGAATTACAATCACACAACCATGAAAAATAGAACTAGCAGTTTAGAAAAAATGCAAACCAAGCCAACTTGCAGTTATACAATGAAGAAAGAAAACTACAAAGCATAGTGCTAAAAATAGGAAACTATAATGCATAACTAAATCATAACTAAGTCATCATCAGCAGCATCAGCAGGAAAGGAACCACAACCATCATGGAGTGCGGGATGGTCTAACAGTGTCTGAGGGGTCGCTGGCAAAGCGACGAGGATCAACAAACGCTGCATCCAGATCCAGATACCGCATGGCCCAGGGGTCGTCGATCCGATAACATTCGCAAGAAGGGTCCCGTCCCGTAGGAAATGACAAAGTGGGATGTCGAGCCATGTTGTACTGGATGTCATGCAGTGTGTTGCTAATGGCACTTATCTGAAGAGTAGTGCGATAATCCAACTCAGTGTAACGATCATCTTCCAAACGGACGTGATTGCACAGCATGTCACGGATAGAGTCAAGGGTGGCTGGAAGCTCAGGCTCGGGTGCATCAGGATCAGATGGTACCTCATCAACTGGCTCAGAGAAGCAATGACAGCAGTAGTCCTGTGGGCCTTGGATAGAAAGGCAAGATCAGTTAAGATCTGACATTCGTCTAAAGGGACATGAAAAGCATGAAAGATCAAGGGTATATACATCGCGTAGACAAGTGATTTAGGATTCTTCCTTGCACGAATTATCCAGTCCATCATCGTGCGAGGAAAGTTGAAGGGGATAGTGAAGTAAAGGTAGTAAAGGGCTGTGATATCATGATAAGTAACTTCATCGGTGGATCCCGCTTTGGGCAAGATAGATGAAAAGATTATCCGATGAAGTTTATAAAAGTGATTATTGAGATACTTCGCCTTAAGTTTGCGAGGGCGTGTGTTAGGTTCACACATCATATCCTTGAAACTCTCAAGAGTGATGTCTCCAACGAATTGAAAATCACGAGCATAAGTGATTTTCTCCCAGGAGTTGGGATCGGGAAGTTCGAGATACTCGGCAAGATCAAATTCGTCGAAAGAGATGTCAATACCGATGACACGAAAATAAATTCTAGTGTCGTCATGTGTCATATTGCAGTAAAACATTTGGATAGCATTTAGATAGATGACGGATTGGGTGGACACAAGTTCATCTAAACAAAGATCCTTAAAGTTAGGATCAAATTCGGAGAAAATGGTGAAGTTGATCAGATGCCCCGGCTCAACACTCCTTGATTTAAAATTCAAAAACCACTCATTAGAAGCATCTAAAGAGACAAATATTTGGTCATCAAAGGTGTTGGCATTGGGTGGAGGTGGAGGATTAAATAAAGGATGGATGAGTTGAACATTTTGTAGAGGAGGAGGAGGATTAGATGAAGAAGCACCTTCAGTTCTAGGCCTCTTCCCCCGATTAAGCAATCTAGGAGCCATTGACAAGCAAAAACAAAGAGATGATGGAAAGCAGATGGTGAAAAGTAATTTTTTTTACCTCAAACAAATTGTTGGAGATGGAAGAGAATTACCACAAACCCTTGATTCTTGAGTTTGGGGAGAGAAATCCTTAAGAACTGAGAGTTCTAGGGTTAGGGTTTGGAGAGGAAGGGTTTTGAGAGAGGTTGAAGAAGGTGGGAATGAAGAGAGAGAGAGAGAGAGAGAGAGAGAGAGAGAGAGAAAATTCGTGTATTAGAAGGGTAGGGCCGGCTGATCACATTAAATCATAGCCCTTGGATTAAAAGAATGGATGGCTGAGAGCTGCTGGAGGTTCTGGAACCCAGTAGATAGAGTTCGGCCCGAGCTCTGTGAGTTTGGTGCCAGAACTCAAAAAGTTCAAAAAGATAGTTTTTGAAGAAAGATTTAACAGGATTTGTCTTGACTTAGTAATCTTGAAAGATAATAGGCATATAATAATTTAAACTAGGCAGTAAATTATTGGTAAAGCACTTATCAGCATAGTTGAACTGTCTCAGGTTAGATGTAGGGGCCGGAGCCCAGCTTGCGGTAGTCCGAAGACTAGTGTACCGTATCGCTTAGGCTTTTACACCTTGTTGTCAGAAGGGCCCTTTCGACTTGTACCCAAAGCAATGTCACCATGAAGGATATATGTTATAACCGTTATTTATGCAGGTACAACTTATTGTACGACAGTTTCATCCAAAATTCCTAACTTTCGACAAAAAAAATTGAAGCACTCTTCGACTAGTGGTTTTATGAAAAAAATCTGCTAGCTGATGTTCAGTGTCAATGTTCTAAGTTGATGGTGCCATGCAGTTGATGATCACGCAAAAAATTATGTCTAATCTCTATATACTTTGTGCGTGAGTGATATACTGGGTTTTTGGATAAATTGATTGCACTAGTATTATTACAGAAAATAGGTATATGCTTGAATAGTAAGTTATAGTCTTTAAAAGTTTGCTTCATCCACATAATCTGAGCACAACAACGACCAGCTGCGATATATTCATCTTCTGTTGTGGATAGTGCTACTAAATTCTGTTTCTTGCTAAACCATGAGACTAAAGCATTTCCTAACAAACGACACGTGCCGCTGGTACTCTTACGGTCGACTTTGCATCCCGCAAAATCTGTATCGAAATATCCGATTAAGTCAAAGGTAGTGGTTTTGGGATACCAGAAGCCCACCGTAATAGTTTTTTTAAGATATCTAAAGATACACTTAACCGCGGTCATGTGTGATTCCTTAGGGTTATCTTGATATCTAACACATATGCAAATATTAAACATAATATCGGGACAACTAGCAGTTAAATACAATAGACTACCAATCATACCTCGATACTTACGTTGATCAACAGGTTTGCCGCTTTCATCAGGTTTCAACTTTGTTGTAGTAGCCATAGGAGTACTGATAAGTTTGATGTTGTCAAGCTCAAACTTTTTCAGCATGTTCTTTGTATACTTCTATTGACTGATGAAGATGCCTTGCGAGTATTATTTGACTTGCAGTCCAAGGAAGTAGTTGAGCTCCACCATCATGCTCATCTCAAACTCCTTCTGCATACACTTGGCAAATTCTTTGCATAGACCCTCAATATAGATCCAAATATGATATCATCTACATAAATTTGAACTAACAGAATGGTGTCATCAAGAGATTTTATGAAAAGTGTCGTGTCAATTTTCTTTTTGAAAAACTTTTCTCTAGTAAGAAGGTGCTAAGGCGTTCATACCAGGCTCTGGGAGCTTTTTTGAGGCCATAGAGCGCTTTCTTAAGTTTGAAAATATGGTCGAAAATTTTGTGATTTTCAAAACCAGGTGGTTGTTTTACAAAAACCTCTTCTTTAATAAAGCTATTTAAAAAGCACTTTTTACATCCATTTGAAAAAGTTTTGTTTTAGAAATTTGCAAATGCACAATGCATCCGAATAGATTCAAGTCGTGCAACAAGAGCATACGTCTCATCATAGTCGATACCTTCCTCTTGGTTGTATCCTTGAGCTACGAGACGAACCTTGTTACGAGTGACTGAACCGTCCTCATTAACTTTGTTACGAAAACCCATTTAGTACCAATTATCTAATGGTCAGCAGGTTTAGGAACAAGTTCCCAAACCTGACTCCTTTCTAATTGGTTGAGTTCTTCTTGCATTGCAGATATCCAAAATTTATCGTTAAAAGCTTCTAAAACATTTTTGGGTTCTATCTAAGAAATGAATGCAGTGCTAGCTATAGAGTCTCTAAAAGAAAATCGAGTAGTTACCCCTCTTGATACCTCACCTATTACCAAGTTTTCTAGATGTGAAGGTGTGAATTAGAATTTCCTTGGTAAGCCTTCCAGATAACTGGTTCCAGGTGTTGTATCCACAGGTGTAGAGGTTGATGGTTCGATGTGAGCGTCAACATCGTCATCGGGGATAGCAGCTGTGTAACCCCACCTTCCACATTTTTTGGAGTATAATAATATTTTCTCTAGGTTATCCTCTTTGAATTAATTTTTATATACCATTTATACAAATGGTATTTCCTTATTCAACATTTTTCCTCTCATTTAATTAATAGAGTTGGTATGGCCCAACTCGGTTGGCCCATATTGCTGATTGGTTATTTTTTTGAAATAGAGAACAAACAATGATTCTATGACTCAACAAATTTTCAAAATTCCTATTACACTGTTCTAACCGAATGCTACTGTAGTATCCACCACCAATTTCCCGCCAATTACATTCATCAATAGACTATATAATCCTATAATTCCCTGTTAAATTCCAATTCTATTCTTTCTTCCTCAGAGCCAAATCCATTCTTCCTCTCTCCAATTTTTTTCTTCCCTTTCAATTCTGTTCAACTAAATTATGGAGTGGCCGACCATGGCGATGGTGGCGATTCTTCTCTCCGGCGACTGAGCTAAGCATCGACAGCACCATCACACTCTGGCGATGACTTCCATGGCATCGCTCGTGGATCTCGGTGAGCAAGAGCAAGGATGTCGTCGGTGAAGTGTGTTGTTCCAACTTCGAGTCTCCCTTGGCGAATTCTCTTCGCAGAACTCGTCGTTACTGTCCGCGCGTTCAATTGGTAAGCATCTCAAATTCTTGCGGAGCATTTGCCATTTCTAGAGCTCGCACACATCTGATTCTTCTTTTCATTCTTCGTTGTCCTGTAAGAACAGATTTGGATCGTCTTGATCGGTTCGATTAGCTGCGTCGAGGGGTCGGTCATTCAAATCAGTCGTGACAACATGGGAACATTTGGTTGGACAATTTGGCGGATCGATCGGTGTTCTACTCCATTTTAGACAATTGAACCTGGTGAGTGTAGATCTCCTTGTTGATTTTTGATCTGAGTATTTTGCTATGAGCGTGTGTGGATGAATTTTGAGTATAATTTTCCTCTGTTCTTGGTTTGAGAACGATCAGGAGGAATTATAGATTGATCGGTTAAGTTGGTGAAGTAACAAATATTGGATCGAATTTGAGCCGTGAGTGTTAGACTGTAACATTTGATCTTCTTTCCATTTTTCTAAGTCCAGAGAATTCAAATTCCTTTGATATCTTGTTTAAATTGTGATGCTCTGCAATTGTTTGATATAATGTCACACAGAGTTTCGAATTTTCCAATCAGACTCAAGAGCTCGTGTCCGACTCTTTGGAGCAGTTCCTCGTTCGAGATTGATCTTCTTCCTTTAGGTATAAGTACTACCTCTCTCTGTATGATGAATTTGTCTCATCTCAGTAGTTAATGGTTAGTATCGGCCAGGGACGGGGTCGGGATGCAGTGCAATTCTGTGCGTCGGGTGCGTTGCGTGTCTATTGTAGGGGTGATGTCTCGATTGACCATTGCTAGCCCAGTATAGGCGGACAGGAGTATGACGTTGGCAAGTTGTATCGCAAGCAGACATTGGATTGGTTAGAACGTGTTGCTGTATCCAGGGTGTCGGGTGCGAAGTGGTTGGTTGCAGCCTGTCTAATGTTTGCTAAATTCGATTGGGTTGTAATAACTTATTATTTTGTTCTGTGCTTCCTTCCTTTCTTCTCAGCATTTTAAATTTGATAGAACTTAGCCGTTAGGTCCTGGGATTTCCTTCAGAGGTTAAGTTTTGAATTTGCCAATTGAGGTAAACTGGGCTTTGACCATGTGTTTTTTTTCCCTTAAAGACTTTGGTTGGGGACTAGTTGTATTAATGGTTATTTTCTGGGGCTTTAGCTTTATATTGGACTTCAACTTTTGAAGGCTTTGCTGGTTGGTTGAGTAGGGTGCTCACCCAAATACCAGTAAAGTTGAATTGGTGGGCTGATTGATGTATACGATATGGACTGAACTGTGGATTGCAATAGCTTTAGTTGTGTTAATACATATTTTAGACTAGGCTGGAGTTCGTGTATGAGCTAAATTGGGCCACAGAATATAGTCTGCATTTGTATACAGTAGATGCATACTCCAACTAATTAATATAGAGTGTTCATTATATTGCAATCAGATGACTGATATTAGTTTTACTATGTAAACCTATAGTCGTATTTATCGCAATTATTTTAAGTTATCTTATAATAACTTATTCTAAGTAAAAGGCATTCTATTCTAGTAATGTTTATTATTAGGGTGTAGTAGGCCAAGTGACTATGAGTTCTATAGACCCTCAGTACTTACTAATTATAGATAGCTAAATCTATAGGATTTATCATAGATAGCTAGTGACTAATTAATTGTGCTTAACCAACCTATAAAATATCATAACAGGAGGACATCTAGCTCTGATCATTACCCGTACTTTCCCGGAGCAAGGCAAGTACTTTTCTATGGTCTTGTGCATTTACATATCTTGTACTCCACTTGATGACACATCATGACCCGATATCTTGTACCATTGTACTTTCCTGTTCTTGTACTTACTTGTGTCGGAAGGGAAAATACACTAACTATGTGACCAAACCCGGTTACTATATTTATGTAGATAGCTTAGGCCTCGCATCGTGCACGCGGGCCCTAAGTCGTACCGATATTCATGTACTCCTGTACATGTTCCTGTACTCACCCCAGCCGGTCACATAGGCTAGTTGTATTTCAAATATTGAGCACATGTTATGTCTTGTACTTCAGGTTCATAGTTACATTCCTGTACTTTATTTTCTGTACTTATATTCCTGTACTTTCATGTTCTTTCATGTACTTTATATTTCATGTTCTCCTATATTCAATTTCATATCATGATGTTCTTGTTCATTACCTAGAACTGTACTTTGCTCCGCTCCTGACTAGGATATGTTGCAGGTGAGATGGAGGCTTTATGTGACACCTACTATGGCCGAGAGCCTAGATGCAGTAGAGCCAGCTGGAGTTGCTCTGGACTTAGAGGCTGAGGAAGCCTAGTATCATACCTTTAGCAGTTTATATTCCATTGTACTTGAGTCAATCAGACTTTATTTTAGCTGGATGAATATAATAACTTTTAGATATTTACTTTGATTTTGGGATTCGATATTAGATGTTGTGGTTTATATTCATTCTTATATGGACTTGTAGTTTCCCTAGAGATTGGTACAGCTTACTTCATCGTGTCCAACGATGAAGACTGGACGTGTCCGATATTTCAGAAGCGGGTCGTGACATATTTTTAGTGGTGGCCCATACAGGTATATCCTAATGGTACCTAGGTATTAGTGTACTATTGGGGGACTTGATTTAAACTAAGGAAACTTGATTACAGCATAGAAAATCGGGTACATCGGGTATATGGATATTATATAAACATTTATATTTACTTGTAGGTTAGGTTTTACCAATCACAAATTTCTTTTGTTGCAGGATGGTCACTACGAGGAAGACTGCAGATCAGCCTGGAGTTGCAGGCAGTTCAGGACAGTCTGCACCAAACGTTCTGTTAGAACAGCTTCCGCCATCTCCTCCTATCTTTCCTCTGCTATCCCCAACGATGACTTTTGATGGTGCCCAGGTGATGGCCATGTTCCAGCAGTTCATGGAGGCTCAGAACCACCAGGCCGCACAGTTTCGAGCGACAGTCGTGGATGCCCTCAGGACCCGAGAGTCGGCAGCGCCAGCACCGGTAGCACCACCAGCACCAGCAGCACCGAGACCGGAGACTGCTAGAGACTACCAGAACCTCTGTCCGATGGATTTCTGGGGCCACGAGGGGATTGTTTATGCGGATGAGTGGCTGGAAAATACGGAGCGGACACTGACGATGGCGAGGATCACGGATGACTTGAAGGTGGAAGTTGCAAGCATGCGACTTTTTGATCTGGCGAGAGCTTGGTACCGGAAGGAGCCCCAGTTAGCTGAGCCCCAGGTTCTTTGGACAGACTTCAAAACTCTGTTCAAAGAGAATTTTTTTCCCGACGTGTGTCACGCCCCAGAACCAGAATACTAGCAAGTGGGGACGGACAAGGCCAGCTACGCAATCCCAAAGTACACCAGTACTCTGAAATTACGTATAAGCTGTCAAGATATGTGGGTTACTTCTACAAGCCAACAGTCGATCCTAGGTTAAACAATCCTAGGTATCTCAATCACAGGCAATTATACAAGGTAAAAGAAGTATGATCATCAGACATACAATAGTAAAGCGTCCCAAACCATTTGTACATGGATGATCATGAAGCTAGTCGTACCAAAATAGAGAACTAACAAAAGTAATAGTCATACATGATAAGTTCTAGCTATAGTCTAGAATACGCACATCATGTCTGGGCCCGTAGGCTAAATATCAAGAGCCGAAACACGAGCTAAACACGTGCTCGGAGGCTAAACGTCACAAAAGAATAATGAACATATCAGGTAGGAGAATGAAATAAGAAACCTACTCAGGTACTCTGGTGCTCTGGATGGTCACCGTCGAGTAGATGATGCGGAAGATCCTCTGGGCTTCTCTATCAGATCTGGCCAAACAAAACCAGTGGGGTCAGACCCCCAATAGCAAGTACCATAAAGGAGGCCAAACTATGAACTAAAACCAGCAATCACTAACATCAACAATTAGAGATACAAATGAGTAAGAGCATATCGAGACTCGTGTACTACCAATACACTTATCCCGAACATAGGAAGACAATAAGTAAAGCATTATGGAACATAAAGTAATTAACATGTGACATAATATAAGTGTAGACATGTTAAGTAAACAGAAGCTTGAGAACATGTAAAAGCAATTGAACATGTGAACTTGTGAGATAGTCGGGTCATAAAAGCATGGTGACCAGGCATAGGGAGTCATATATAGCTTGAGAGAGAACTGAACAGGTGAGCATGTGAGATAACTGAACATGTAAGCATGTTAGAACAAAAATAGAATGACAATGATGGGATGACTTAGGAACTATTTCGGAAGTCAAGTTACAACCCTTAAACCAAATAAGGACCGGGGTTGTAACCCTTCTCCAGAACAGAACTTAGCCTCCGATCATTCATTGACAAAAGTAAATCATAGACCATAGTGTACTGAAATAAACATACGGACACTGTCGAGACAAAACTAGACTAGACTGGACTGACTCCATCCATCAATCACGGCCAAGCAATGAGTAAAGCTTGATACTTTTAACTAACTAGGGTTATCACAAGCCTAGTTACTAACAAGATGCAATGAGATTTCCAAGTCCAGTTACCCGCCTGCTGCTACCTGAGTGACCCCAGCAAAAGAAAAACAAGTATAGCAAACACACAGCAGTAAGATACATGTGTCATAAGGAGGTGCCCCATTCAACGATGGGCTAGAAGTGTGCTCATCATGAAAGATAGCTCCAAATCCCATGTATATATATATAAGGCCGGCATCAAAGGGACAACAAGTAACTGGAAAAGTCTCTTCATGAACTACTTGATCAATCTAGTCATTAATCCTAGCCAGATTCAATATGAATCCCTGACCGTGGGAAATTCGGAATTCATATCATAGACCTGATGCAATACAGAACATGTAGCTTGTACAAACACACTCAAAAGAAACACCCACGGTGTCCAAGTCATTCATTACTTGTAAGCCAATAAAGTCGTCGCAACAGCATTCATGGTTCATGTTACTTGTCTGGAGTGCACCATGATGGATCACTATCATGTTAAGAGTACTTGTTAGGGTGCACCACGATGGGCCACAATCATGTTAAGCAAAGAAGTGACATGTAACTTAAGTGTACCACAACGGATCACTATCGTGTTAAGCAAAGAAGAAAGATATTCATTATGAGTGCACCACAACGGGTCACTATCATGTTAAACAAAGAAGAAAGACATTCATTATGAGTGCACCGCAATGGGTCACTATCATGTTAAGCAATCATAGACGTAAGGAAGCTTGTAGATAGATCTTGATAAAAGGTGCATCATAACATATGAGAAGGAATAAATGAGGTAACTACTTGGCCTAAAACACCAATTGAATCTGTTCTAGCGTTAAGGGTATGAGAGGGGTACAATCATTCTCTAACTGTACAATATTATCAAATCATGTTAAGAAATTCATTTATTAAAGAAATATCAAGCTATTTAGTAGGGTCATCGTAATTTAGGCCAAGATAGAAAATATGCAACGCAATCATAAGCTCCATATCAAGAATAAAAGAAACATGCATAAAATAGTTGGTAACATATTCTTGAAGCCAAGGAAAAGATCTACAACTTTCATGTTGGGAATTGGGAGAAATTCTGGCCACAAATCAGCCAAATAGGACATAAAACAGCAAAAAGCAGCCAAAACAGGCACTATACGGCATTCTGCGGCACTATGCAGCCTTCTGCGGCACTATACAGTCTTCTGCGACACTATGCGGTCTTCTGCGATACTATACGGCACTATGCATCCATGCGGCACTATTCATTCCTGTGGCACTATTCATCTATGCGGCACTATGTAAGCCTGCTGCACTATACAAGCCATGCGGCACTATGCATCCATACAGTACTATACAAGCCTACGGCACTATTCATCATGCGGCACTATGCAAGCATGCAGCACTATTCATGCTGTACTATTCATCGTCCCTGCCAGAATCAGGACAGATGAACTAGAAAATGCTCAAATCTTATTTTGACCATAACTTACTCAAAACAAGTCGAAATATAACTTTTCAAAGGTCCATTTGGGTAAAATCGAATTCTCTACAACATAGAATAATCAAAACTTGAAAATAATGAAGTTTAGTAGATCATAACCCAAAAAAAACCAAAAAGGCTATAAACTTAGATCTACAAGAATCTATCCATAAAAATCAAAAACTCCAAGTTCTAAAGATGCTTAGAATCATGTAAGGAAGAGTTTAGAACAAACAAAATAACATTTGTCCAACATTTGGCAAGGTGTACTTGCCTTAGGTTGGAGGAAGATGAAGAGGATGAAGATGAAGAGAAATGAAAATAATAGAGGAGAGAGAGAGGAATTGGGTTTTATACAAACCTTCTCATCTCAAACCCACCTAAACCAAACCAAGCCCAATACCAAGTTGAACCGAACCAAATTAAACCAAGTCAAGTTTGACCTATAGTTTAGAAAATTTTAAAATATTCGAAAACCAAAAAATACGAAATACGGCTCAAAATATGTACCCGTACATAAATCTGATACAGTGAGACGAGTCTCACAACTCTCCCATCCTTAGAAAAATTTTGTTTTCGGAATTTCCTAAAGCCAGTCTAGTATGATAACTAAAACAAAAGCTCAAGAAAACACAATCTATCTTTATAAAATGTAGCATGGCATATAAGTAAATAGAGGAAACTGTAATATAAATAAATGCGTAAGCAATAACACAATCACAATCAAGAAGGGCTGGAGGCATATGAATAAATATGTCTCCTGAGACAGTTGAGTCGGAGCAGGCCTATGCTGACTCCCAAAAATGGACAAAGATGAAGTCTCAAAGTAAGTCGGTACCAATGACTTAGTCCAAGACATGACTCTACCCAGGACGTATCGTCGTAGTCGATACCAATGATGTTATCACATGCCTCGACTACGAAGACAAAAGAGTTGGGGACGATAAACTCGCCTTCACTCACCGAATTAATCAAGTCGGCCATTGTACTCCATACTTGCATATAATAGAAGGTCGCCTGCAAGAACCCAAGATATATTTCGACTCTTCGTCTGAATGCTGAGGCTGATCCTCCACAATTGGCATGACAGAAGATTGTTGACCTGCCATCGGTAAAACCCAAACAAGGTAATCGGAAGGATTATGAACATTGTCCCAAAAAGTTAAAGGACACAAGGATCAAATCGAGGGAACATGAGAGATCAACGATCAAGAAAAATATCAGGTCAAAGGATCAAAGATAGAGAATAATACAAAGGATATCAATAAAGGATAATTGTGATTGAGATAACTAAACATTAGTAACCCCCACATATCTGATAAATCAGACCTTGCATGGGCCACCACTAAAACCTATGTCACGCCCCAGAACCAGAATACTAGCAAGTGGGGACGGACAATGCCAGCTACACAATCCCAAAGTACACCAGTACTCTAAAATTACATATAAGCTGTCCGGACATGGGGGTTACTTCTACAAGCCAACAATCGATCCTAGGTTAAACAATCCTAGGTATCTCAATCACAGCAATTATACAAGGTACAAGAAGTATGATCATCAGACATACAATAGTAAAGCGTCCCAAACCATTTGTACATGGATGATCATGAAGCTAGTCGTACCAAAATAGAGAACTAACAAAAGTAATAGTCATACATGATAAGCTCTAGCTATAGTCTAGAATACGCACATCATGTCTGGGCCCGTAGGCTAAATATCAAGAGACGAAACACGAGCTAAATACGTGCTCGGAGGCTAAACGTCACAAAAGAATAATGTACATATCAGGTAGGAGAATGAAACAAGAAACCTACTCAGGTACTCTGGTGCTCTGGATGGTCACCGTCGAGTAGATGATGCGGAAGATCCTCTGGGCTTCTCTATCAGATCTGGCCAAACAAAACCAGTACGGTCAGACCCCCCCAATAGCAAGTACCACAAAGGAGGCCAAACTATGAACTAAAATCAGCAATCACTAACATCAACAATTAGAGATACAAATAAATAAGAGCAGATCGAGACTCGTGCACTACCAATGCACTTATCCCGAACATAGGAAGACAATAAGTAAAGCATCATGGAACATAAAGTAATTAACATGTGACATAATGTAAGTGTAGACATGTTAAGTAAACAGAAGCTTGAGAACATGTAAAAGCTATTGAACATGTGAACTAGTGAGATAGTCGGGTCATAAAAGCATGGTGACCCGGCATAGGGAGTCATATATAGCTTGAGAGAGAACTGAACAGGTGAGCATGTGAGATAACTGAACATGTAAGCATGTTAGAACAAAAATAGAATGACAATGATGGGATGACTTAGGAACTATTTCGGAAGTCAAGTTACAACCCTTAAACCAAACAAGGACCGGGGTTGTAACCCTTCTCCAGAACAGAACTTAGCCTCCGATCATTTATTGACAAAAGTAAAGCATAAACCATAGTGCACTGAAATAAACATACAGACACTGCCTAGACAAAACTAGACTGGACTGGACTGACTCCATCCATCAATCACGGCCAAACAATGAGTACGGTTTGATACTTTAACTAACTAGGGTTATCACAAGCCTAGTTACTAACAAGATGGAATATGATTTCCAAGTCCAGTTACCCGCCTGCTGCTACCTGAGTGACCCCAGCAAAAGAAAAACAAGTATAGCAGACACACTGCAGTAAGATACATGTGTCCTAAGGAGGTGCCCCACTCGACGGCGGGCTGGAAGTGTGCTTATTATGACAGATAGCTCCAAATCCCATGTATATATATAAGGTCGGGATCAAAGGGACAACAGGTAACTGGGAAAGTCTCTTCATGAACTATTTGATCAATCTAGTCTTAATCCTAGCCAGATTCAATATGAATTCCTGACCGTGGAAAATCAGGAATTCATATCCTAGACGTGATGTAATACAGAACATGTAGCTTGTACAAACACACTCAAAAGAAACACCCATGGTGTCCAAATCATTCATTACTTGTAAACCAATAAAGCCATCGCAACAACATTCATGGTTCATGTCATGTCATGTCATGTCATGTTACTTGTCTAGAGATCATCACGACGGGTCACTATCATGTTAAGAGTACTTGTTAGGGGTGCACCACGACGGGCCACAATCATGTTAAGCAAAGTAGTGACATGTAACTTGAGTGCACCGCAACGGGTCACTATCGTGTTAAGCAAACAAGAAAGACATTCATTATGAGTGCACCACAACGGGTCACTATCATGTTAAGCAAAGAAGAAAGACATTCATTATGAGTGCACCGCAACGGGTCACTATCATGTTAAGCAATCATTGACGTAAGAAAGCTTGTAGATAGATCTTGATAAAAGGTGCATCATAACATATGAGAAGGAATAAATGAGGTAACTACTTGGCCTAAAACATCAATTGAATCTGTGCTAGCGTTAAGGGTATGAGAGGGGTACAATCATTCTTTAACTGTACAATATTATCAAATCATGTTAAGAAATTCATTTATTAAAGAAATATTAAGCTATTTAGTAGGGTCGTCGCAATTTAGGCCAAGATAGAAAATATGCAATACAATCATAAGCTCCATATCAAGAATAAAAGAACGATGTATAAAATAGTTGGTAACATATTTTTGAAGTCAAAAAAAAGATCTACAACTTTTATGTTGGGAGTTGGAAGAAATTCTGGCCACAAATCAGCCAAATAGGACATAAAACAGTCAAAAACAGCCAAAACATGCACTATGGGCATTCTGCGGCACTATGCAGCCTTCTGCGACACTATGTGGTACTATACAGCCTTCTGCGGCACTATGCGACCTTCTGCAGCACTATGCATCCATGCGGCACTGTTCATTCCTGCGGCACTATTCATCCATGCGGTACTATGCAAACCTGTGGTACTATGCAAGCCATGCGGCACTATGCATCCATACGACACTATGCAAGCCATGCGGCACTATGCATCCATACGACACTATGCAAGCCTGCGGCACTATTCATCATACGACACTATACAAACCTACGGCACTATTCATATGGTACTATTTATCGTCCCTGCCAGAATCAGGACAGATGAACTAGAAAATGCTCAAATCTTATTTTGACCATAACTTTCTCAAAACAAGTCGAAATCTAACTTTTCAAAGGTCCATTTTGGGTAAAATTGAATTCTCTACAACATAGAACAATCAAAACTTAAAAATAATAAAGTTTAGTAGATCAAAACCCAAGAAAACCAAAAAAGCTATAAACTTAGATCTACAAGAATCCATCCATAAAAATCAAAAATTCCAAGTTCTAAAGATGCTTAGAATCATATAAGAAAGAGTTTAGAACAAACAAAATAACATTTGTTCAACATTTGGCAAGGTATACTTGCCTTAGATTGGAGGAAGATGAAGAGGATGAAGATGAAGAGAAATAAAAATAATGGAGAGTGAGAGGAGTTAGGTTTTATACAAACCTTCTCATTTCAAACCTACCTAAACCAAACGAAGCCCAATACCAAGTTGAACCGAACCAAATTAAACCAAGTCAAGTTTGACCTATAGTTTAGAAAATTTTAAAATATTCGAAAACTAAGAAATATGAAATACGGCTCAAAATATGTACCTGTACATAAATACTGATACAGTGAGATGAGTCTCACAAGGTGGAGCGAGATAAGCTTCGGATGCAGTTCGAGACGTTGCAACAGAGGAACATAACGGTGGCGGAGTACACATCAGAGTTCACCCGACTCAGCAGGTTTGCGGAGAACCTAGTCAGAGCACCATAGGATAAAGCTTGGAGGTTCATGAAGGGCCTCACCAGAGAGTTGCGACATGCAGTGGCGATCAGTCAGGCGACGGCCTACGTGAGCATCCTCAAGATTACTCAGGCTGTAGAGAAGGAAGCAGATCCGAAGCTGAAGAGGGACTGGGACATCGACAACAGCAGTTACCAGACACCAGCGAAGAGGACTCAGATTCAGGCGAGGCTATAGCAGCCGGCACAACAACATCACCGTCCAGCCAGAGTTCCTGCACATCAGCCACAGAGACCGCAGCAGGCAGCTACTTGTGCTTTCTGTTACCGGCCAGGACACCGCTTCGACGAATGCTGCAAGAGGCTCGGGCTCTACTTATTTTTCGGATCAGATGCACACCAGATAAGGGATAGTCCACAAGCTGCAGCTCGACTGACAGGAGGACCTCGAGGAGCTGGAGGACCATCACCTGCACCACCCAGAGCACTACCAGCTGTACCAAAGAGGGTTCAGGCTTTACCTACTCAACAGCAGCATTTTGTACAGCATCAGCAGCAGAGGGGACCACCACAGCAGGGACGTGCTTACGTCATGGCCGCAGTTGAGAAGGATGAGGCAGTTCCAGATATGATTACAGGTTCTATCCTTTTACATTCTTTTACTGCCATTACATTGTTTGATTCTGGAGCCACACATAGCTTTGTATCATATGAGTTCCTGCATAGACACGGATTCACACCTAAGCCCACTAGGAGGAACTGTCAGATTATGACAGGAGGAGGGGCAGTGCCAGTTAGTGAGATGGTTGATTGCCCTATCACAATAGCTGGAAGGAAGCTTAGGGCTCGACTTCTAGTGATGTCATTGCCCGGATTTGATATAGTTCTCGACATCGATTGGATGAGTGAGCAGTTTCTTGTAATAGACTTCCATAAAAGGAAGGTAATTTTTAGCCCGTCTGGAGTTCCACCGTTCGAGATCAGTAGATGGATTACAGAAAGGCCAGGGAAAGTTTATTTTGGACCAGTTGTAGAAGACCAAAAGTTGTCGCACCCTCTGATTGTAGAATTTCTCGACGTCTTTCTCGAGGAGTTGCCAGGATTGCCGCCAGATCGAGATGTGGAGTTCAGCATCGACCTAGTGCCCGAATCAGTATCGAAGTCCCAACATTGCTACAAGATCAACCCGAAGGAAGCTGCAGAGTTGAACACCCAGATAGATGAGTTAGAAGGCAAGGGTTTTATTCGGTCCAGTGCTTCACCCTGGGGAGCACCGGTACTCTTTGTGCCGATGAAGGATAGGACTGTTAGGATGTGTATCGATTACCGTGCACTCAATAACATCACCATCAAGAATAAATACCCATTGCCGCAGATAGATGAGCTATTTGATCAGCTGAGTGGAGTGAAGGTCTTATCAAAGATTGACCTTCGGTCGGGGTATCATCAGATGAAGGTTCGGGAACAGGATATTTCGAAGACAGCTTTTAATATTCGTTACGGCCAATATGAATTCTTGGTGATGCTGTTCGGACTCACAAATACTCTAGCAGTGTTTATGAACTTGACGAATAAAGTTTTTCACAAGTATCTGGACAAGTTTGTCGTAGTCTTCATTGAAGACATTCTGATCTATTCGAAGACCGGAGAGGAGCATGTCGGGCACCTGCGGATTGTTTTAGAGATTTTGCGAAAGGAGAAGCTGTACGGGAAGCTCTCAAAGTACGAGTTCTTCTTGGACAAAGTGGAGTACTTGGGGCATGTAGTGACTAGAGAGGGGATTTCTGTGGATTCCAAAAAGATTGAAGCTGTAGAAGCATGGGCACCTCCCAAGTCAGTAGAAGAGATTCGTAGTTTCCTGGGGTTAGCAGGTTAATACAAAAAGTTCATGAAAGATTTTGCCAAGATTGCAGAGCCAATGACGAAGCTTACGCGGAAGGACGAGGAGTTCATATGGAGCGACGCCTGCTAGTCAGCATTTGAAGAATTGAAGAAAAGACTCACTACAGCACCAGTTTTAGCTTTGCCATCAAGATCTGGAGGGTTCATCATCTACAGCGATGCATCAGGGAAAGGCTTAGTATGTGTGCTTGAACAGAACAAGAGAGTTATTGCTTATGCTTCTAGACAGTTGAGGCCTCATGATAAAAATTATCCTACACATGACTTGGATCTTGTATCAGTCATTTTTGCCTTAAAACTGTGGAAGTACTATTTGTATGGAGAGCGAGTGGATACCTTAACGGACCATAAAATCCTGAAGTATGTTTTCAGTCAGAAGGAGCTGAATATGAGGCAGCGAAGGTAGCTGGAACTTATGAAGGATTTTGACATCAATCTGTAGTACCGTCCCGGGAAGGCGAATGTGGTAGCAGATGCTCTTAGTTGATATCCTATTGCTATGTTTCTCACTATGGACCGGTATCTTCTAGAGGATCTTGAGAATCTGGGGATTGAGATTGTTCTTCCAGGAGTTGGAGGGCAGCTGATGCACATGCAGATATAGTCGGGACTGTTAGAGAAGATCAAGGAGGCCCAGTTTCTAGATGAGGGACTCCGATGTCTTAGAGGCCAGGCAGAGGCAGGATTTCTTACAATTTTACTATTGCATAGGATGGATCCCTGAGGCACGAAAACCAGTTGTGTGTGCCCAAGGATTTACGGGAGGAGGTTATGTAGGAGGCTCATCAGTCGCAGTATTCTATTCTTCCTCGATCTACCAAGATGTATAAGGATCT
Organism: Iris pallida; assembly: GCA_029216955.1. Lineage (NCBI taxonomy): Eukaryota > Viridiplantae > Streptophyta > Magnoliopsida > Asparagales > Iridaceae > Iris > Iris pallida. The sequence goes on from JANAVB010013395.1 coordinate 3,192,473, forward strand.
ACGGAAGTATGTTTGGTGGTATGGGATGAAACGGGAAGTTGCCAGATTCGTTTTTAGATGCCTTGTGTGCCAGCAGGTTAAAGCGGAGCGCCAGAGACCAACATAATTACTACAGCCTTTACCTATTCCGGAATGGAAGTAGGAACACATCACCATGGACTTTGTCTCTGGTTTACTGCGAATGTCCGGTGGCAAGGATGCTATTTGGCTTATCGTAGACAAATTGTCGAAATTCGCTCACTTTATTCCGTTCAAGGTACGGCTATCGACCGAGAAGCTTGCATACCTCTACATGCGCCAGATTATGCGGATTCATGGAGTGCCAGTAAGTATTGTCTCAGACAGGGACAACCACTTCACATCATACTTCTGGAGGAGTCTACAGCTGAGCTTGGGTTTACAGTTGAAGTTCAGCACTGCCTATCATCCATAGACAGACGGACAGTCCGAGAGGACCATTCAGACACTGGAGGACATGCTGTGGGTTTGCGCACTCGACTTCGACGGTTCATGGGAGGATCACTTGCTGTGGAGTTTGCCTATAACAACAGTTATTAGGCTAGCATTGAGATGACACCGTTCGAGGTACTATACGGGTGGAGATGCCGCACCCTTTATCTTGGGATGACATTGGCGAAAGGACTTTGCTTGGGCCAGAGATGGTGGTAGACTCAGCTGAGAAGGTCAGAATGATCAGAAAGCGTTTCAGAGTTGCACATGATCGGCAGAAGCATTGAGCGGACAGCAGCAGACGGCCACTGGAGTTTACTGTTGGGGATAGAGTATTCCTGAAGATCTCGCCGACCAAAGACATCATTCATTTCGGCAGATGTGGGAAGCTCAGTCCGAGATACATCGGACCCTTCGATGTGACGGCACGGATTGGCGAGGTGGCCTATCGACTAGCGCTTCCTGCTAGCTTGGAGGGAGTGCACGACGTCTTTTACGTGTCTCAGCTTCGATGCTACATTCCAGATCTGAGCCATGTAGTGGACTACTCAGAGCTAGAGGTGGGTCCAAGCTTGACTTACGAGGAGCAGCCGGTGGAGATCCTTGATCGGAGGGAGAAGCAACTGCAGAATCAGACTATTCTACTTGTCTGTGCCATGTGGAGGCACCACTCTCCGGAAGAGTCCACATGGGAGCGCGAGGACGAGATGGGGGAGCAATATCCCAGTTTATTTGCTTGATAGTATTTTATATTTTGGGAATTTCCTTTTCAATAACATTTTAAGATTGTGAAAATTATTGATTTTTTTAGTTTAATAAATATGTTGTTTTACCTTGAAATTTTGGGGATGAAATTTTTTGAGGGAGGAAGATTTGTAACCCCAACTTCCACATTTTTAGAATATAATAATATTTTCTCTGGTTATCCTCCTTGAATTAATTTTTATATACCATTTATACAAATGGTATTTCCTTATTCAACATTTTTTCTCTCATTTAATTAATAGAGTTGGTATGGCCCAACTCGGTTGGCCCATATTGTTGATCGGTTATTTGTTTGAAAAGGAGAACAAACAATGATTCTATGACTCAACAATTTTTCAAAATTCCTATTACACTGTTCTAACCGAATGTTACTGTAGCATCCACCACCAATTTCTCGCCAATTACATTCATCAATAGACTATATAATCCTATAATTCCCTGTTAAATTCCAATTCTATTATTTCTTCCTTAGAGCCAGATCCATTCTTCCTCTCTCCAATTTTCTTCTTCCCTCTCAATTTCGTTCAACTAAATTCTGGACTGGCCGACCATGGCGATGGTGGCGATTCTTCTCTCCGACGACTGAGCTAAGCATCGACAACACCATCACACTCTGGCGATGACTTCCATGGTCGTGCTCGTGGATCTCGGTGAGCAAGAGTAATGACGCCGTCGGTGAAGTGTGTTGTTCCAACTTCGAGTCTCCCTTGGCGAATTCTCTTCGTAGAACCCGTCGTTACTGTCCGCGCATTCTATTGGTAAGCATCTCGAATTCTTGCGGAGCATCTGCCATTTCTAGAGCTCGTACACGTATGATTCTTCTCATCATTCTTCGTTGTCCTGCAAGAACAGATTTAGATCGTCTTGATCGGTTCGATCAGCTGCGTCGAGTGGTCGGTCATTTAAATCAGTCGTGACAGTGTGGGAACGTTTGGTTGGACAATTTGAAGGATCGATCGCTGTTCCACTCCATTTTAGATAATTGAACCTGGTGAGTGTAGTTCTCCTTGTTGATTTTTGATCTGAGTATTTTGCTGTGAGCGTGTGTGGATGAATTTTGAGTATGATTTTCCTCTGTTCTTGGTTTGAGAACGATCAGGAGGAATTATGGATTGATCGGTTGAGTTGGTGAAGTAGCAAATATTGGATCGAATTTGAGCCGTGTCTGTTAGACTGTAACATTTGATCTTCTTTCCATTTTCCTAAGTCCAGAGAATTCAAATTCCTTTGATATCTTGTTTAAATTGTGATGCTCTGCAATTGTTTGATGTAATGTCACACAGAGTTTCGAATTTTCCAATCGGACTCAAGAGCTCGTGTCCGACTCTTTGGAGCAGTTCCTCGTTCGAGATTGATCTTCTTCCTTCAGGTATAAGCACTAAATCTCTCTAATATGATGAATTTGTCTCATCTCAGTAGTTAATGGTTAGTTTCGGCCATTGACGGGGTCAGGATGCAGTGTAATTCTGTGCGTCGGGTGCGTTGCGTGTCTATTGTAGGGGTGATGTCTCGATTGACCATTGCTAGTCCAGTATAGGCAGACATGAGTATAACGTTGGCAAGTTGTATCGCAAGCAGGCATTGGATTGGTTAGAACGTGTCGCTGTGTCCAGATTGGTGTCGGGTGCGATGTGGTTGGTTGGAGCCTGTCTAATGTTTGATAAATTCGATGATTGGGTTGTAATAACTTATTATTTTGTTCTGTGCTTCCTTCCTTTCTTCTCAGCATTTTGAATTTGATAGAACTTAGCCGTTAGGTCCTGGGATTTTCTTCAGAGGTTAAGTTTTGAATTTGCCAATTGAGGTGAACTGGGCTTCGACCATTTTTTTTTCCTTAAAGACTTTGGTTGGGGACTAGTTGTATTAATGATTATTTTCCGGGGCTTTAGCTTTATATTGGACTTCAACTTTTGAAGGCTTTGCTCAAGTAGGGTGCTCACCCAAATACCAGTAAAATTGAATTGGTGGGCTGATTGATGAATCCAATATGGACTGAACTGTGGATTGCAATAGCTTTAGTTGTGTTAATACATATTTTAGACTAGGCTGGAGTTCGTGTATGAGCTAAATTGGGCCACAGAATATAGTCTGCATTTGTATACAGTAGATGCATACTCCAACTAATTAATATAGAGTGTTCATTAGATTGCAATCAGATGACTGATATTAGTTTTACTATATAAACCTATAGTCGTATTTATCGCAATTATTTTAAGTTATCTTATAATAACTTATTCTAAGTAAAAGGCATTCTATTTTAGTAATGTTTATTATTAGGGTGCAGTAGGCCAAGTGACTATGAGTTCTATAGACCCTCAGTACTTACTAATTATAGATTGCTAAATCTATAGGATTTATCATAGATAGCTAGTGACTAATTAATTATGCTTAACCAACTTGTAAAATATCATAACAAGAGGACATCTAGCTCTGATCATTACCCGTACTTTTCCAGAGCAAGGCAAGTACTTTTCTATGGTCTTGTGCATTTACATATCTTGTACACTTGATGACACGTTATGACACGATATCTTGTACCCTTGTACTTTCCTGTTCTTGTACTTACTTGTGTCGGAAGAAAAAATACACTAACTATGTGACCAAACCCGGTTACTATATTCATGTAGATAGCTTAGGCATCGCATCGTGCATGCGGGCCCTAAGCCGTACTGATATTCATGTACTCCTGTACATGTTCCTGTACTCACCCCAGCCGGTCACATAGGCTAGTTGTATTTCAAATATTGAGCACATGTTATGTCTTGTACTTCAGGTTCATAGTTACATTCATGTACTTTATTTTCTATACTTACATTTATGTACTTTCATGTTCTTTTTTGTACCTTATATTTCATGTTCTCCTGTATTCAATTCCATACCATGATGTTCTTGTTCATTACCTAGAACTGTACTTTGCTCCGCTCCTGACTAGGATATATTGCAGGTGAGATGGAGGCTTTGTGTGACACCTACTATGGCCGAGAGCCTATAGATACAGTAGAGCCAGCTGGAGTTGCTCTGGACTTGGAGGCTGAGGAAGCCTAGTATCATACCTTTAGCAGTTTATATTCCATTGTATTTGAGTCAATCAGACTTTATTTTAGCTGGATGAATATAATAACTTTTAGACATGTACTTTGATTCTGGGATTCGATATTAGATGTTGTGGTTTATATTCATTCTTATCTGGACTTGTAGTTTCCTTAGATATTGGTATAACTTACTTCATCGTGTCCAACGATAAAGGCTGGACATGTCCGACTCGTGTCCGATTATTCGAGAGCGGGTCGTGACATATTTTTAGTGGTGGCCCATACATGTATATCCTAATGGTTCCTAGGTATTAGTGTACTATTGGGGGACTTGATTTAAACTAGGGAAACTTGATCACAACATAGAAAATCCGGTACATCGGGTATATGGATATTATATAAACATTTACATTTACTTGTAGGTTAGGTTTTATCAATCATAAATTTCTTTTGTTGCAGGATGGTCACTACGAGGAAGACCGCAGATCAGCCTGGTGTTGCAGGCAGTTCGGGACAGTCTGTACCAAATATTCCGTTAGAGCAGCTTCTGCCACCTCCTCCTATCTTTCCTTCGCTACCCCCAACGATGACTTTTGACGGCGCCCAGGTGATGGCCATGTTCCAGCAGTTCATGGAGGCTCAGAACCACCAAGCCGTACAGTTCTGAGCGACAGTCGTGGATGCCCTCAGGACCCGAGAGCCGGCAGCGCCAGCACCGGTAGCACCACCAGCACCGGCAGCACCTAGACCAGGGACTGCTAGAGACTACCAGAACCTCTGTCCGATGGATTTCTGAGGCCACGAGGCGATTGTTTATGCGGATGAGTGGCTGGAAAATGCGGAGCGGACACTGAAGATGGCGAGGATCCCGGATGACTTGAAGGTGGAAGTTGCAAGCATGCGACTTTTTGATCTGGCCAGAACTTGGTACCGGGATGAGCCCCAGTTAGCTGAGCCCCAGGTTTTTTGGGCAGACTTTAAAACTCTGTTTAAGGAGAAGTTTTTCCCCGACATTGAGCGAGATGATCTTCGGATGCAGTTCGAGATGTTGCAGCAGGGGAACATGACGGTGGCGGAGTACACATCAGAGTTCACCCGACTCAGTAGGTTCATGGAGAACCTAGTCAGAGCACCAGAGGATAGAGCTTGGAGGTTCAAGAAGGGCCTCACCAGAGAGTTGCAGCATGCAGTGGCGATAAGTCAGGCGATGGCCTACGTTGTTAGCCCAATGATTACATCATGTTTTTAAATATGGCTAATCAGTTAAGTTTAACATAATGGTGTTACTAATATTCATATACTCACTATCATATTGCTACTTAAACTTAGCATTATCCTAATTGTCCTATATCATATTGCCATGCTTGTATCGTACTACAATATATTTTGCTCGCCTAACATGTATTTGTAGACATGCAGTAAGCATGATCTAACATGATCAAAACAGGACATAGGCAATGAAGAATTAATGATGGACCAAAGACGACGTCAAACAAAGAGATTTCTCCGAACCGCCTAGCGACCTATCCGGGGCCTCGCATCAGAGGTTTCGATGCCCGGTCAGCGGACAGGGGTCGAGGGGGCAGCACCTGTCACGACCCGCACCCGTTTTTTTTTTTTTTTTTAAACGGATACGAGACGTGTCCAAGCCAGCCTACGCCGCAGTGTCGGCGGTAGAACGCTGTCACGGCCATGAAGATCAAAATCACAAATAATGCTCATTCACAAAATTAATTTAATTTACAATGATCACAAGTTTTACATTTGTAGAAAAATATAAACTTGTACAAACAACTGAATGACTACAACTCAACTATCTAGCTAGTCTCTAGGCTTTGTCTGCAAGTATTCCCGTCACTCCCCAAGCTAAATGAATCCTCGGCTAACCTGAAAATGTTGGTTTCCAGTCAGGAATGGAACGAGCACAATTCACTGAATGCAATTTCAAATAAAGAAGATGACTATAAGACAAAGGTTAGACATCAATCATGGGTTTGAAAATAAACATGAAATACGAAAATCAATAGTAAATAAATAGACACAAAATACTCTCCCCGACTGTTAGAAGTACCTTTGATATGTGATCGGTCTCGGGACAATTATGCGATACTGTCTACACTGTCTAAAGTTACACTGTCTACACTGTCTAAGTTACACTGTCTACACTGTCTAAGTTACACTGTCTACACTGTCTAAGTTACACTGTCTACAGAAAATATTGCAATAAAGAAACACTGTCTACAAAATAATATTCACGATCTACACAATTTAAATGCAGTAATAATCATGGTCTACACTGTCTACTTTGCAATAAATAAATCACTGTCTACACTGTCTACAAGAAATAAATAAAACACTGTCTACACTGTCTACAAGAAATAATGAATCACTGTCTACACTGTCTACACTGTCTAAGGTCAGATCACACATCGTTGGTACTTCTCATTTCCGACTCAACAATTTTAATAGAAAATAATCACATAACCAATGGCCAATCAATGAAATATAGTGAAAATCAATATCGAAATGCAGACAATAAACTGTACTCGCCTGTGGTCCTTTGCTGGTGAAACCGACAATCTGAACTACTCAATGTGCCACTATAGTCAAAACCCGTACAACAGTCCCCGGAAGCTGAAATAAATAATACCAATGATCTCAGAATAGTCCAATTAGCTAGGATTGCCTGTCCTTACGTCCAATTCTGGATACAGGGACAAAACGGTAATTTCGGACAAAAACGATGTCCGCCGTTGGACCCGCTTTGCACCGAAAAGCGTGTCGGGGTCAACGGTCTCTAAAGTCGTCAAACTATATGTCTACGGATCCAGTTTTCCGATACAAACCCAACCGTATGTCCAGAGTTGGATTCCGGCAGGCCGTGCACAAAATCGCCCCTTGAGTGGGACCGTGGGGCCCGCAAAACGACGATTTTATCAACGGTCTCAGAATCGGACCAAACTTGGCATACAGGACCAGAAAAATGATACGGTTCTGTTGGCGCAAATTTCGTCTCGATCTGACGAGCGTGCACAAAGTTATGACTGAATTTGCATTGGACGGATACGGGGCGATTCCGACGGATACGCGTCGAATTCGTCGCGCACACGCGACCAATTTGAATTCCGTCAAAGCCCACACAACCACGAAACCGTTACGCAGCTTTCGATGCTTACGGTGCGCGACCACGTCGTCCGGATTGGCGTGACGCACGTCGGGTGGCACAATTTTCAATGTTTTCAAAACAGGTTTTTCTCTAACTTTAGAATCAAATTACTCATTCTACGGTGAACGAAAAATTAATCTATCTGAAGGGTTTTGTTGTCCTACATGCTGTCTAAATACTTGTTCAAGTAGATTTTCTAAAACGACACTAGATCGATCGTAATCGATCTTCAAATATGGGCAGTTGGACTGAAATTGTGTTCTGTCCATACGCAGTTTTTCCCTTCGACTTTGCGTCGAATTCTAGGACAGCATGGTGCGTCTCGACGCGAAACGTTTGAAGGGGATTAAAGACGTATATGTAGGCTCCATACCTGAGGAAGAAGATTGCGAAACGATCGACCGATTGTGGAGAACCAGTGCCGCGAAGTTGGCCTTCTCCTCGCGGTTGCTGTCAACTTTCGCCTGAGCGCGCGCGCTCCTGGCCGCCTCCGGCCACGCACGGCGGCGGCGACGGCGGAGGGTGGCCGCCCTAGAGTTGGGGAAGGGTGCGTGTGTGGTGGTGGCGGATGTTAGTTAGGGTTCTCGAGTATTCCGCTCCCTCTCCCTCTGTTTATATGTTCGCGTGTAAGGGTCGGGTCTGGGCGCCTACTGGGCTGGGGTCGGGATAGCTCTCGGTTGAGCTCGGTTGGGGCTTCAGGATTTGTGGGGATTGCTGTGGGGCTGAGGGGTTAGGCCCATGTGGGAGAGCTCGGGTCTGAGCTGCTACTTGCTTCTCTTTTCATTCTCTTTTTCTCTTTTTTTTTTTTTTTTATACTCATTACTCTTATTCTTTTACTATTTCGTAATTATATAAATAACTAAGTAGATAGATACCTATCTATATGTATATATATATACATCTATATACATATATTTATATATGTATATACACACTTATACACTATTATATATTTATATATATATATAGTCACATATATAATATATATATATTCTTATATACATACACACATAATTTATATTTACTTATATAACAAAATATCTAAAAAACTAAATAAATATTTTATATAGAAATACAGGCATCAATATTATCTATTTATGTATATATATGTGTGTGTATATATATATATATATACACATACCAAAAATATGAACAATAAATATTAAGTATCATTAATATTTGAAATTCAATCCTTGATTTTATATGTTAATATCTACAATAAAATAATAATAATAATAACAACTATGATAACAAAATGACTAAACCAATGTATCATGTATGCATCATAATATACTAAGTCTTTCTTTGGCCTGCCCACCCTTACTAATATTCTACAACACCCTTAGATATTAACAATACGTACAATTCACATATATCAAATTTCTAGATATTATTTATAAAACCTAATAATCACTATTTAAATAATAAATACAATTATTCTAAAATTTTTCGGGAAGGGGAGCTACAGCACCTCCCGTCGGGGGTTCAGGGACGAAGCCCCCGAAAGGTATTCAGATTTCCAGATCTGTTTATCTTTGGACGACTGCTGTCAAGAAAAAAGATGTCTTCAATTTTGCTCAGATATTAGAAGAAAGGCGTCATCAAAGGGCTCTTAGTTTTTCTGTTTATTCCAAGTCTGTAATCTTCAATTTATTGAGTCTAGGAGAATATGTACGTTGAGTCGTACTGTGTCATCTCAACCCCTAGACATATCTCTCCAAGCTCTACCATAGAAACAGACCAATTCTTGAACGAAGCCCAAGCTCCACCAAGCCAACAAAGCCCAAAGGCCATTTGAACATTCTGCCACCAAGGAGGCAGAGATTGGGTCGAACTCTGCCCCTATACAGAGTTCGGGCCGAAATCTGTCCCCTGATTTCCATCACCCTAATTTTTAGGGCCTGCTTGCTACAAGCTGTCCAACGTTCAAAATTTTGAATTCTTGGGGCAGAATTCGGGTAGAATTCTGCCAGAATTCTGCCTCCCCAGAGTAGTATAAATAGAGCTTGAATTCTTTTATTTCAAATCATCTCTTACCTTCAAATATTCAAGCTTTCTAAGCTCTACTACTCCATGCCTCGTTATTCCATATCTCCTAAGCCACAACTCTCCTTAGCCCAAGGTGCTCAGTACGATATCAGCTAGAAGTTGTGTGCAAGAGTGAAAGAAAAGTCACTTGGATAATTTCAAGTTTTGCCACCTGCGAATTTGTAAGAAGTTGGCGTGCTCTTCTGAGTAAAGGCACGTGATTGTACACTATTTTACAAATAGTAGATTTCAATCCTGAGCTAGAGTTCTCAGGCCTGGACTAGTCCTCCACGAGGAAAACCAGGTTAAAATTGCTGTGTTTGTGTATGCTTTTCTGATCTTTATTTACTTTCGCATTTCTCTCTGAGTTATTTACTATCTTGATAGTTGTTTTGTGGAGGTGATATAGAGTTAATTTTTATTTGGTGATTATCGACACAAACTCTATTCACCCCCCTCTAGAGTTGCCTACACGTCATTTCAATTGGTATCAAAGCAAGGACTCTATTGTTAGGCTTAACATCCTTAGATTAGATCCTTATTTTTTTGTGTATGGCATCGTATTACTCCTCCTCCGATAAGGAGGGTTTTACTTCTAATAGCACAGACAATCATGTTTCTTCTAAATGCAAGAAATGCTCTAAGTGGAAAGCCATGGCTAACCAATCCTTAAAGTTTGCTAAGGCTTTTCATTCTACAAATGAAGAACTTTCAGAAAAGTTATTCATTTAGAAGAATCTAATGAGTTTTTGAAAAATGAAAATAATGATTTATTATCTAGACTTGACTCTCAAAACTCATCTTGTGTTTCTTTAAAGAGTTTGAATGATTCTTTAATTTTGAAAATCAAATCTCTTTCCTCATCAATAAAAGATCTTAAGAAGCAAGCACATGAGCTAAATCATTTGCATTATTCTTCTATTGACTCTTTAAAGAAACAAAATGATAATTTTATTTCTAGAATTACTTTATTTGAAAAAGAGAACTATGCTTTAAATGCTAAATTTGATTCTCTTACTTGTTTGCATAATGATTTGCTACTAGAACATGATATTCTTAAGACCAAATCCATGCATGCTCACTCTAGAGATATTCATCATTCTAGTATGTCACATGTTCATAATCATGCTCATTTCAATACATGTGCACACACTAGTATTAGGTGCTTCTATTGCTCTCGTATTGGACACATGAGTGTAACTTGTCCTATTCATAGGAGTTTTTCTACCAATGCTAGAGTAAATAGTATATGGGTCCCCAAAGCTAACAAATATGGATCCAAGTTTATTTGGATACCAAAGTCTTCGTCTAATATTGTAGGTGGAGCTTCTTGTATCAGAATATAGCACTGAGGAGCGTGTTGGTGGTTGCAAAGCTCAAAGGTCATCTTCCAAGCAATTGCACCAACACAAGTGTGGCCACTAGAGCCACTTTGGTAACATGCTAAATGATTCCCTTTAAATGGTTTATATTTGTTGAATCTGGCATATTTTTCGTGATGTCTTGCTACTAGCTCACATTGACTTCCTTTAGTTGCTTATTATATAAATCAATATAATACTAGCATGCTTAGTTAATTTTCTTATTATTTCTTTTATCTAGCATGACTAATTATTTAGCTTAAATGATTAGTTCACACTATTTAGTTTATCACTCATTTTCTAGTAGTGTGACACATCTATATATGCATGCTCGTTATTCTTAATCCTTATTTATAAAGCATGCATATCAATCTAGTCTACAGGACCTTGGTTTTGATTTGAGTTAATATGATTTTTAACTCTCCGTCTTTAAAAGTTTTGAGATAGTTATTTCTTGCCGATTTGTATTTAATATGTCATATTTATCTTAATCGGTAGTTGTGAATATATGTGTTTAACACAAGCTTCTTATCACTTGACAAGTATACACTTATACTTCCATTTTAATCTTGTGCTTACATAATATATTCATTATTGATTTTCATGTTTTATTTTTGATTAAACCTCTTATGAATCAATTATGTTTTTGCCTAATAAAGCCTATTTATACCTGCTTTTGAATTTGGGATAGTTTTTTCAAACATTCATTAAGGATACATGATAATATTCATTAAATCTTCATTTACATGTAGATCGTGTATTTATTATATTGATAACTATTTTTGTATAAATATCTTTATGTGGGCATATGAGTTAAGCTCAAGTTTCATATTATTTTGAAGAGTATCTATTCATACTTGTGCTTACCTCATACTTTAGCTATTGATTCTTTTGACCAAATTTGTGTTATCTCTTCTTGAATCAATTAGCTTCTTCCATAAAGTCTTCTTTTGTTGATATCTTATTGGCTTTTATTTGTTGACTTTATGCATACATGCCTTTTAATTAATTTTTGATCTTTCCATGTATGCCTATTTCTGATTGATATATATATATATATATATATATATATATATATATATATATATATATATATATATATATATATATATATATATATATATATATATATATATATGAATATATATTAATGATTTCTAACTTCTGATATTTATTTGTTTTACTTCTTCAAGTTAGGATGTTGAGAGAAAATGTTTATTAGTGTCTTGTTCATGACTTTTATGGAAGTTCTTTTAAGAATTGATTGGTTTTGTGCTTTACCTTACTTGTTGAAATTACCGTACTTATTTTGAGTATGTATCTTCTATATATTTATTTCCATAAGTGCATTATGAAAATGTTTGTTTTAAAAATATTCATAGCAAATTTTGATGATCATTCTTTGATTATTATTTGGGTATTTACCTTTCTTATACTTAGGGTTTTTGGATTTTGATGTTGTTTGATGATACTGCGTATATTCCTTTAAATCTAAGTTTTTAAAAGTAAAAAAAACATTTTGGGAACAAGCCGAAAGGGTCATTATGTCATACAGGTGTAAATAGCCTGAAGAGACACGGTGCACTAATCTTCGGACTACCGCTAGCTGGAAACCGGCCCCTACAGCTAACCCAAAGTAATCAATATTTTATAGACTTAAGATTTATTAAGGTCTACTTGCAACCATTATCTAGTTCTGGATCCACCCCTAAGTTCCAGAATACATTATCATATTTAGCCCTATATTTTGAGCTATAAATATTTTATTATTATTGCCCAATGATATTTTTGTAGCACATGAGAATACATGTAATTGATATATCATACTTCTCATGTCCTTAGCTACTATGGTTTGAGCTTATGTGTTGAGATTTTCCATTTCTAGAGAATACACTTTCATAATGATTATAATTTTGCGTTCTCTAGATCAATCTATTATTTCATTATCTTGGATTAATATCAATACTTGGCAAAGAGATTTGTTCTATTGTATTTTCATTTTCATAAACATCTCTTTTGTCCTTTACTTGATGAGAGTCTACTTCATTTACTTGCTACTCTTATCCTTGCTTAACAAAGAGTATATAAATCATTTTGAAAATTCAAAATGTATTGTCCTTATTGTGAACTCTATGCTTAAGCATGTATCTTTAGTGTTAGTGACTTAAGTTTTATTCAGCACATTTATCATGTTAATGACTTACCTCATTAATCTTAATTAGTTATGTAGCTTGCTTATTTACGTTGTATTGATTAAGCTATATAATTTTTGTTCACTTTCATTCATCTAGCTATCTTCTTGAATTTCAATCTATATGTGATACTCTAGTTTACGAAAACAAGATTTATGAATTTTCTTGATGAGATTTGTATTCTATTTTAGATACATATGTTTCGTCTCTAAAATTAGTTTGAGAATTTTTTTATTTTGTTTCCATTGAGGTTTGTGATTCCTGCTTTAACTTTCTTTCATACTAGTCATTAGCAAATATCTTTCAACTCTCATCTTTTGAGTCATGATTTTATCAAATATCAGATTGCATCTCTTTAGATTAAATTTGCAATAATTTAAACAAGATTGACTTTTTCTCTCCATATTTTTTCATCGATTTGTAATATTTTATTATAAATATGGCTTTTGGATTTTCTCTTAAAAGATTCGTTGGATCATGTTTGATGTGATAAATGATCCTAATGGTTGAGTAGTCCTATATTATCTAATTATGTGGTTATCAAGTTAATTTATTACTCTAATTTGACTACTCATGGATTATCACATATGCTCTTTGCTATTTGAACTTCATTGGTTTCTCATTTAGTATTAGCAAGGTTGGATTATTACCCGTTGATGGGTACATATGTGGTAAAACATACATAGTCCATGCAAAGCAATAAATTGGTTGATCATTTCTTAATTAGATAATCATGGACATGATATTTGAGCTTTATTTTTTTTGTATTTTTGAGCTATATTTTGACTTTCATCATGATTGATTTAATTGACTTTATTCATGATGACATTTTTTCTTTAGTTTTATTTTTTCTTTTGAGCTATATTGTGATTCTTATCATGATTGTTTTTAATGGACCTTATTTCTTTTCATGATGATCTTTTTGTCAAAAGGTAACATGCATTGATCTATCATATTTAAATATGAGATTCGTCTATATAAGCTAATGTATGTCATCTTTTGATTAAATGTGCTTAATTAAAATATTATTTTGATCGTTCATCTTTAGTGATTATTAATTGGATATCTCTTCTAAAGATGATATTATTCGTTCTATGACGTTTTTATAGCCTTATATGCATTTAGCAAGGGGGAGAAATCAATAGTTGATTTACCCCTAGATCTTGAAGTTATCATTTTTTTTGCTATAAGTGCATTGGAACTAGATACGCATATTTTAAGGGGGAGCAAATAAATTGGTTCAATTCATTTATACCCTTTAATATGTCGTATACCTAGTTTATCATTGACCATATTTTTTTCATTATTTATATAATAGTGATTGAGGTTATGATACTGTTATTTTGTGAAAGGTTTGTGAGAGTATATACAATTATTTTTATCATATTATCTCTCTCTTTTATATGAGTCATCTCGTTAATATTAACTTTCGTATCTTATCTTGATGACTATTGTGCTTTCTTTGATTTAGATTTCCTTGTATTATTAATTAATTTGGCTTTTTCTTGTTGAGAACTTACCCAAAATTTATGATTTTATCTATATTGGTAATAGTTTGAGGGAGAGCATTCAAGTTGACTGAATTTTTCTTTCTCAAACATTTTTCTCCTTTACCTTCATGTTTATCTAAAGGGTATTCATATAGCATGATAAGGTAATGGAGTTCATATGCATGAATTTTGGATAAGCAAATAGATTTGCAAATAATAAGATTATTTTATATCAATTGCTCTATTTTATATTGATCATTCCTTTATTTTGTTCCATTATTTATCTGTGGACAATTGTGACTATCATAGTTTCATTGATCAATGTTTCAAGTTTATTTATTTCAATTGATATCAAGTTTATATATTTCCATAGCTCAATTGGTATCTTTCTTCTTTGATATCTATTATTTGCAATTATCTAATCCATATGGTTTTTGACTGAATTTTTTTTCTCTTCCAAAACTAGAGCAATATTTCATATCATACTATGTTTTTGAATGTCTTTCTTGGATTTCATGTTGGTAAACTATTTATTGATTATTTTCAAATTCTTTTAGTTTTACAAACTATTTGTGTTTGACAAGCTATTTTCTATTTGGCACTCTATATTTGGTATGTAGTTTCTATACTTATCTTTACACACTTCTCTCATTGTTCCTCATTTAGTATATCTTGATCATGATTGTCTATGCCTTCCTCCTCTATTTATGCTTGAGTTCAGTTTATATGTTATTACGGGGGAGCTTATTTTTTTTGATCATGTCAAAGGGGGAGAAATAAGTTTAAGTTAGCACACAATCTTCAAGTAATATATGCGTATTAGTGATACATACATATATCATATTTGTCTTAAACTTAACCGATTTGCCATTATCAAAAAGGAAGAGATTGTTAGCCCAATGATTACATCGTGTTTTTAAATGTCTAATCAGTTAAGTTTAACATAATGATGTCACTAATATTCATATACTCACTATCATGTTGCTACTTAAACTTAGCATTGTCCTAATTGTCCTATATCATATTGCCATGCTAGTATCGTACTGCAATATATTTTGCTCGCCTAACATGTATTTGTAGACATGCAGTAAGCATGATCTAACATGATCAAAGCAGGACATAGGCAATGAAGAATTAATGATGGACCAAAGACGACGTCAAACAAAGAGATTTCTCCGAACTGCCTAGTGACCTATCCGGGGCCTCGCATCGGGGGTTCTGCTGCCCGGTCAGCGGACAGGGGTCGAGGGGGCAGCGCCCCCCGTCGGGGGTTCAGGGACGAAGTCCCCGAAAGGTATTCAGATTTCCAGATCTGTTTATCTTTGGACGACTGCTGTCAAGGAAAAAGACGTCTTCAGTTCTGCTCAGATATCAGAAGAAAGGCGTCACCAAAGGGCTCTTGGTTTTTCTGTTTATTCCAAGTCTGTAATCTTCAATTTATTGAGTCTAGGAGAATGTGTACGTTGAGTCGCACTGTGTCATCTCAACCCCTAGACATATCTCTCTAAGCTCTACCATACAAACAGACAAATTCCTGAACCAAGCCCAAGCTCCACCAAGCCAATCAAAGCCTAAAGGCCATTTGAACATTCTGCCACCAAGGAGGCAGAGTTCGGGTCGAACTCTGCCCCCACATAGAGTTCAGGCCGAACTCTACCCCCTGATTTCCAGCACCCTGATTTTTAGGGCCTGCTTGCTACAAGCTGTCCAACGTTCAAAAATTTGAATTCGTGGGGCAGAATTCGGTCTCCCCAGAGTAGTATAAATAGAGCTTGAATTCTTTCATTTCAAATCATCTCTTACCTTCAAATATTCAAGCTTTCTAAGCTCTACTACTCCAAGCCTCATTCTTCCATATCTCCTAAGCCACAACTCTCCTTAGCCCAAGGTGCTCAGTGCGATATCAGCTAGAAGTTGTGTGCAAGAGTGAAAGAAAAGTCACTTGGACAATTCCAAGTTTCGCCACCTGCGAATTTGTAAGAAGTTGGCGTGCTCTTCTGAGTAAAGGCACGTGGTTGTACACTATTTCACAAACAGTAGATTTCAATCCTGAGCTAGAGTTCTCAGGCATGGACGAG
Source organism: Iris pallida (assembly GCA_029216955.1). Lineage (NCBI taxonomy): Eukaryota > Viridiplantae > Streptophyta > Magnoliopsida > Asparagales > Iridaceae > Iris > Iris pallida. Next base: position 3,209,035 of record JANAVB010013395.1, read on the forward strand.
TCCTCCACGAGGGAAACCAGGTTAAAACTGCTGTGTTTGCGTATGCTTTTCTGATCTTTATTTACTTTCGCATTTCTCTCTGAGTTATTTACTATCTTGATAGTTGTTTTGTGGAGGTGATATAGAGTTAATTTTTATTTGGTGATTATCGACACAAACTCTATTCATCCCCTCTAGAGTTGCCTACACGTAATTTCATATGTGAGCATCCTCAAGATTGCTTATGCTGTTGAGAAGGAAGCAGATCCGAAGCTGAAGATGGACCGGGACATCGACAACAGCAGTTACCAGACACCATCAAAGAGGACTCAGACTCAGATTCAGGTGAGGCCATAGCAGCCGGCACAGCAGCATCACCGTCCAGCCAGAGTTCCTGTACATCAGCCACAGAGACAGCAGCAGGCAGCTACTTGCGCTTTCTGTTACCGGCCAGGACACCGCTTCGACGAATGCTGTAAGAGGCTCGGGCGATGCTTATTTTATGGGTCAGATGCACACCAGATGAGGGATTGTCCATAGGCTGCAGCTCGACTGACAGGAGGACCTCGAGGAGCTGGAGGACCACCACATGTATCACCCAGAGCACTACTAGCTGCACCACAGAGGGTTCAGGCTTTACCTACTCAGCAGCAGCATTTTGCACAGCATCAGCAGCTCAGGGGACCACCACAGCAGGGACGTGCTTACGTCCTGGCCACAGTTGAGGAGGATGAGGCAGTTTCTGATGTGATTACAGGTTCTATCCTTTTACATTCTTTTCCTGCCATTGCATTGTTTGATTCTGGAGCCACACATAGCTTTTTATCATATGAGTTCCTGCATAGACACAGATTCACACCTAAGCCCACTAGGAGGAACTATCAGATTATGACAGGAGGAGGGGTAGTGCCAGTTAGTGAGATGGTTGATTGCCCTATCACAATAGCTGGGAGGGAGCTTAGGGCTCAACTTCTAGTGATGTCATTGCCCGGATTTAATATAGTCCTTGACATCGACTGGATGAGTGAGCAGTTTGCTGTAATAGACTGCCATGAAAGGAAGGTGATTTTCAGCCCCCCTGGACTTCCACCATTCGAGATCAGTAGACGGATTGCAGAAAGACCAGATGGAGTTTATTTCGGAGCAGTTACAGAAGACCAAAAGTTGCCGCACCCTCTGATTGCAAAGTTTCTCGACGTCTTCCCCGAGGAGTTTTCAGGATTGTCGCCAGATCGAGATGTGGAGTTCAGCATCGACCTAGTGCCCGGATCAGCGTCGAAGTCCCAGCATTGCTACAAGATCAACCCGAAGGAAGCTGCGGAGTTGAAGGCCCAGATAGATGAGTTGGAAGGCAAGGGTTTTATTCGGTCCAGTGCTTCACCCTGGGGAGCACCAGTACTCTTTGTGCCTAAGAAGGATGGGACTGTTAGGATGTGTATCGATTACCGTGCACTCAATAACATCACCATCAAGAATAAATACCCATTGCCGCGGATAGATGAGCTGTTTGATCAGCTGAGTGGAGCGAAGGTCTTCTCAAAGATTGACCTTCGGTTAGGGTATCATCAGATGAAGGTTCGGGAACAGGATATTCCGAAGACAACTTTCAATACCCATTACGACCAGTATGAATTCTTGGTGATGTTGTTCGGACTCACCAATGCTCCAGCAGTGTTTATGAACTTGATAAATAAAGTTTTTCACAAGTATCTGGACAAGTTTGTCGTAGTCTTCATTGACAACATTCAGATCCATTCGAAGACCGAAGAGGAGCATGTGGAGCACCTGCGAATTATTTTAGAGATTTTATGGAAGGAGAAGCTATACGGGAAGCTCTCGAAGTATGAGTTCTTCTTGGACAGAGTGGAGTTCTTGGGGCATGTAGTGACTGGAGAGGAGATTTCTGTGGATTCCAAGAAGATTGAAGCTGTGGAAGCATGGGCACCTCCCAAGTCAGTAGCAGAGATTCGTAGTTTCCTGGGGTTAGCAGGTTACTACAGGAAGTTCGTGAAAGATTTTGCCAAGATTGCAGAGCCAATGATGAAGCTTACGCGGAAGGACGAGGAGTTCATCTGGAGCGACGCCTGCCAGTCAGCATTTAAAGAATTGAAGAGAAGACTCACTACAGCACCAGTTTTAGCTTTGCCATCAGGATCTGGAGGGTTCATCATCTACAGCGATGCATCGGGGAAAGGCTTAGGATGTGTGCTTGAACAGAACATGAGAGTTATTTTTTATGCTTCTAGACAGTTGAGGACTCATTATAAGAATTACCCTACACATGACTTGGAGGTTGCAGCAGTTATTTTTGCCTTGAAACTGTGGAAGCACTATTTGTATGGAGAGAGAGTGGACATCTTCATGGACCATAAAATCCCGAAGTATGTTTTCACTCAGAAGGAGCTGAATATGAAGCAGCGAAGGTGGCTGAAACTCATGAAGGATTTCGACATCAATCTGCAGTACCGTCATGGGAAGGCGAATATGGCAGCAGATGCTCTTAGTCGATATCCTGTTGCTATGTTTCTCACTATGAACCGACATCTTCTAGAGGATCTTGAGAGTCTGGAGATTGAGATTGTTCTTCCAGGAGTTGGAGAGCAGCTGATGCACATGCAGATGCTCTTATGGTAGCAGATGCTCTTAGTCGATATCCTGTTGCTATGTTTCTCACTATGAACCGACATCTTCTAGAGGATCTTGAGAGTCTGGAGATTGAGATTGTTCTTCCAGGAGTTGGAGAGTAGCTGATGCACATGCAGATATAGTCGGGACTGTTAGAGAAGATCAAGGAGGCCCAGTTTCTAGATGAGGGACTCCGATGTCTTAGAGTCCAGGCAGAGGCAGGATTGGTCGCGATTTCACTATTGCAGAGGATGGATCCCTGAGGCACGAAAACTAGTTGTGTGTGCCCAAGGATTTACGGGAGAGGGTTATGCAGGAGGCTCATCAGTCGTAGTATTCTATTCATCCTCGATCTACCAAGATGTATAAGGATCTGCGGGAGTATGTTTGGTGGTATGGGATAAAATAGAAAGTTGCCAGATTTGTTTTTAGATGCCTTGTGTGCCAGCAGGTTAAAACGGAGCGCCAGAGACCAGCAGGATTACTCCAGCCTTTACCTATTCCGGAATGGAAGTGGGAACACATCACCATGGACTTCGTCTCTGGTTTACAGCGAACGCCTGGTGGTAAGGATGCTATTTGGGTTATCGTGGACAGATTGACGAAATCCGCTCACTTTATTCCGTTCTAGGTAGGGCTGTCGATCGAGAAGCTTGCATACCTCTACATACGCCAGATTGTACGGATTCATGGAGTGCCAGTTAGTATCGTCTCAGACAGGGACAGCCGCTTCACATCACACTTCTGGAGGAGTCTACAGCTGAGCTTGGGTTCACAGTTGAAGTTCAGCACCGCCTATCATCCACAGACAGACGGACAGTCCGAGAGGACCATTCAGACATTGGAGGACATGTTGCGGGTTTGCACAATCGACTTCGGCGGTTCATGGGAGGATCACTTGCATCTTGTGGAGTTTGCCTGTAACAACAATTATCAGACTAGCATCGAGATGACACCGTTCGAGGCACTATACGGGTGGAGATGCCGCACCCTTTATCTTGGGATGACATTGGCGAAAGGACTTTGCTTGGGCCAGAGATGGTGGTAGACTCAGCTGAGAAGGTCAGACTGATCAGAGAGCGTCTCAGAGTTGCACATGATCGGCAGAAGCATTGAGCGGACAGCAGCAGACGGCCACTGGAGTTTACTGTTGGGGATAGAGTGTTCCTGAAGATCTCGCCGACCAGAGACATTATTCATTTCGGCAGATGCGGGAAGCTCAGTCCTAGGTACATCGGACCCTTCGATGTGACGGCACGGATTGGCGAGGTGGCCTATCGACTAGCTCTTCCTGCTAGCTTGGAGGGAGTGCACGACGTCTTTCACGTGTCTCAGCTTTGACGCTACATTCTAGATCTGAGCCATGTAGTGGACTACTCAGAGATAGAGGTGTGTCCAAGCTTGACTTACGAGGAGCAGCTGGTAGAGATCCTTGATCGGAGGAAGAAACAACTGCTGAATCAGACTATTCCACTTGTCTGCGTCATGTGGAGGCACCACTCTTTGGGAGAGTCCACATGGGAGCGCGAGGACGAGATTCGGGAGCAATACCCCAGTTTATTTGCTTGATAGTATTTTGTATTTTGGGAATTTCCTTTTCAATAACATTTTAAGATTGTGAAAATTATTGATTTTTTTAGTTTAATAAATATGTTGTTTTACCTTAAAATTTCGGGGATGAAATTTTTTGAGGGGGGAAGATTTGTAACCCCACCTTCCACATTTTTGGAGTATAATAATATTTTCTCTCGGTTATCCTCCTTGAATTAATTTTTATATACCATTTATACAAATGGTATTTCCTTATTCAACATTTTCCCTCTCATTTAATTAATAGAGTTGGTATGGCCCAACTCGGTTGGCCCATATTGCTGATCGGTTATTTGTTTGAAATGGAGAACAAACAATGAAATAAATTTTCAAAATTTCTATTACACTGTTCCAACCGAATGTTACTGTAGCATCCACCACCAATTTCTCGCCAATTACATTCATCAGTAGACTATATAATCCTATAATTCCCTGTTAAATTCTAATTCTATTCTTTCTTCCTCACAGCCAAATCTATTCTTCCTCTCTCCAATTTTCTTCTTCCCTCTCAATTTCGTTCAACCAAATTCTGGAGTGGCCGACCATGGCGATGGTGGCGATTCTTCTCTCCGACGACTGAGCTAAGCCTCGACAGCACCATCACACTCTGGCGATGACTTCCATGGCAGCGCTCGTGGATCTCGGTGAGCAAGAGCAAGGACGCCGTCGGTGAAGTGTGTTGTTCCAACTTCGAGTCTCCCTTGGCGAATTCTCTTTGCAGAGCATCTCGAATTCTTGCGGAGCATCTGCCATTTCTAGAGCTCGCACACGTCTGATTCTTCTTTTCATTCTTCGTTGTCCTGCAAGAACAGATTTAGATCGTCTTGATCGGTTCGATCAGCTGCGTCGAGGGGTCGGTCATTCAAATCAGGCGTGACAGCGTGGGAACGTTTGGTTGGACAATTTGGAGGATCGATCGGTGTTCCACTATATTTTAGACAATTGAACCTGGTGAGTATAGATCTCCTTGTTGATTTTTGATCTGAGTATTTTGTTGTGAGCGTGTGTGGATGAATTTTGAGTATGATTTTCCTCTGTTCTTGGTTTGAGAACGATCAAAAGGAATTATGGATTGATCGGTTGAGTTGGTGAAGTAGCAAATATTGGATCGAATTTGAGCCGTGAGTGTTAGACTGTAATATTTGATCTTCTTTCCATTTTCCTAAGTCCAGAGAATTCAAATTCCTTTGATATCTTGTTTAAATTGTGATGCTCTGTAATTGTTTGATGTAATGTCACACAGAGTTTCGAAATTTCCAATCTGACTCAAGAGCTCGTGTCCGACTCTTTGGAGCAGTTCCTCATTCGAGATTGATCTTCTTTCTTCAGGTGTAAGCACTAACTCTCTCTGTATGATGAATTTATCTCATCTCAGTAGTTAATGGTTAGTATCGGCCAGGGACGGGGTCGGGATGCAGTGCAGTTCTGTGCGTCGGGTGTGTTACGTGTCTATTGTAAGGGTGATGTCTCGATTGACCATTGCTAGTCCAGTATAGGCGGACACGAGTATAACGTTGGCAAGTTGTATCGCAAGCAGGCATTGGATTGGTTAGAACGTGTCGTTGTGTCCAGATTGGTGTTGGGGGCGAAGTGGTTGGTTGCAGCCTGTCTAATGTTTGATAAATTCGATTGGGTTGTAATAACTTATTATTTTGTTCTGTGCTTCCTTCCTTTCTTCTCAGCATTTTGAATTTGATAGAACTTAGCCGTTAGGTCCTGGGATTTGATTCAGAGGTTAAGTTTTGAATTTGCCAATTGAGGTGAACTGGGCTTCGACCATATGTTTTTTTTTCCTTAAAGACTTTGGTTGGGGACTAGTTGTATTAATGGTTGTTTTCTGGGGCTTTAGCTTTATATTCAAATTCAACTTTTGAAGGCTTTGCTGGTTGGTTGAGTAGGGTGCTCATCCAAATACCAGTAAAGTTGAATTGGTGGACTGATTGATGAATCCAATATGTACTGAACTGTGGATTGCAATAGCTTTAGTTGTGTTAATATATATTTTAGACTAGGATGGAGTTCGTGTATGAGCTAAATTGGGCCATAGAATGTAGTCTGTATTTGTATACAGTAGATGCATACTCCAACTAATTAATACAGAGTGTTCATTATATTGCAATCAGATGACTGGTATTAGTTTTACTATGTAAACCTATAATCATATTTATCACAATTATTTTAAGTTATCTTATAATAACTTATTCTAAGTAAAAGACATTCTATTTTAGTAATGTTTATTATTAGGGTGTAGTAGGCCAAGTGACTATGAGTTCTATAGACCCTCAGTACTTACTAATTATAGATAGCTAAATCTATAGGATTTATCATAGATAGCTAGCGACTAATTAATTGTGCTTAACCAACTTGTAAAATATCATAACAGGAGGACATCTAGCTCCGATCATTACCCGTACTTTTACGGAGCAAGGCAAGTACTTTTCTATGGTCTTGTGCATTTACATATCTTGTACTCCACTTAATGACACGTCATGACACGATATCTTGTACCCTTGTACTTTCCTGTTCTTCTATTTACTTGTGTCGGGAGGGGAAATACACTAACTATGTGACCAAACCCGGTTACCATATTCATGTAGATAGCTTAGGCCTCGCATCGTGCACGCGGGCCCTAAGCCGTACCGATATTCATGTACTCCTGTACATGTTCCTGTACTCACCCCAGCCGGTCACATAGGCTAGTTGTATTTCAAATATTGAGCACATGTTATGTCTTGTACTTCAGGTTAATAGTTACATTCATGTACTTACATTCCTATACTTTCCTGTTCTTTCTTGTACATTATATTTCATGTTCTCCTGTACTCAATTTTATATCATGATGTTCTTGTTCATTACCTAGAACTGTACTTCTAGCGGTAGCAACCTTGTATTTGTTTCTCTTCAGCAAGCTCTTTATTGAGTGCTGAAATTGTCACGACCCGCACCCAGTGTAGGGGCACGAGAATTGGTTACGTCCAGCTTACGCCGCAGTATCGGCGGTAGAACGTTGTCCTAGGTCACATACATGTAACAGTTATAAGGTACATTGCACAGTTTTACTCTCCGAATGGAGGAATAATATAAGTACAAATCTCAATCACAGCTAAGGAAGATGTACGATAAGATAGATAAGAATATCAACAGAAATCACAGATGAAATACGATAAAGAGAGAATCCAAAGTGTCTAAGATAAACATCTAACAAGATCCACAAATCCACATCATCACAATCTCTAATACAATATCCAGATGGGATACAACTGAAATAAGAAACTAAACTAAGGGAGTGTCATCAGCAGGTAATGGATCCTGCTGGAAGTCCAAGTCACAGGTGTCCTCTAATGCTTCCCTGTAGTAGGTGGTACAACACGTCTCATCCTCGTCCTCTATAATATTTTCAACAGGTCCAGTCAGGACAGGAGCGAGCACAGTACATCTCACGCAGTTCATAATATGACAGGATATATAAATATGATATAGAGTAAGATACATAAAATGCTGGAAAAATATATGAAATAAAGGAGATGACGGTAAAGAAATATCTACTATAAGTAAAGAACTAACAGTGAACTAGTGATTTAGATTACAAGCTAGACATGTGAACGGCTTGAATTTGCACATGAGTAATCTAAGAGTTTGTACATGAGTATACTACTTTGGAATTGTTCACATGACCATTTATACTCCCCCGTACCCCAATCAATACACAAGGATCCAGACAGGTTATGTTATTGCACATGATATCACATAAAGGCCCATAAAAGGGTGCAAATGATTGTATACATAGGGGCTCTATTAATATGAGAGTACAGGAATGCACATGAATGGTAAAAGCACTAAAGTACATGATGAAAGTGAAACGCACATGACATACTATAACCCGATGCTCCCGAGGGGGATAACATCTCATGAAGGAATCCATATAGTACCAATCCGTGTTAACAATGTGACAGCATCAAGTAAAGTAATCTAGAGCATAAATATAAATCCTATCAAGTATGAAACGGTCAAAAAATGTACTCGTCTGATATCCTGAGTATCTGAAGTGAATATACTGTCTGAGGATAGGTGTCTGACTCCTATTTAGAATAGCACAAGTCACAACATGTCTAAAATGGTAAAATAGAACACTATAATGCATTCTACATGATGTTTGGGCCAATCTAGGCTAAAGTCAATCTTTGGGTACGTCCAGCCTACACCGCAGTATCGACGGTAGAACGCTGTCCTAGGTCACATATATCTAACAGCTAAGGTACATTGCACAGTTATACTCTCTGAATGGAGGAATAATATAAGTATAAATCTCAATCACAGCTAAGGAAGATGTACGATAAGACAGATAAGAATATCAACAAAAACCACAGATGAAATACGATAAAGAGAGAATCTAAAGTGTCTAAGATAAACATCTAACAAGATCCACAAATCCACATCATCACAATCTCTAATACAATATCCAGATGAGATACAACTGAAATAAGAAACTAAACTAAAGGAGTATCGTAAGCAAGTAATGGATCCTGCTGTAAGTCCAAGTCACAGGTGTCCTCTAATGCTGCCCCGTAGTAGGTGGTACAACACGCCTCATCCTCGTCCTCTATAAAATTTTTAACAGGTCCAGTCAGGACAGGAGTGAGCGCAGTACATCTCACACAGTTCATAATATGACAGGATATATAAATATGCTATAGAGTAAGATCCATGAAACGCTGGAAAAATATATGAAATAAATGAGATGAATGTAAAGAAATATCTACTATAAGTAAAGAACTAACAGTAAACTAGTGCTTTAGAGTACAAGATAGACATGTGAACGGCTTGAATTTTCACATGAGTAATCTAAGAGTTTGCACATGAGTATACTACTTTGGAATTGTTCACATGACCATTTATACTCCCCCGTACCCCAATCAATACACAAGGATCCAGACAGATTATGTTATTGCACATGATATCACATAAAGTCCCATAAAAGGGTGCACATGATTGTATACATGGGGGCTCTATGAACATGAGAGTACATAAATCACAAAAGTGCACATGAATGGTGAAAGCACCGGAGTATATGATGAAAGTGAAACACACATGACATACTGTAACCCGATGCTCCCGAGGGAGATAACATCTCATAAAGGGATCCATATAGTACCAATCCGTGTTAACAACGTGACATCATCAAGTAAAGTAATCTAGAGCGTAAATGTAAATCCTATCAAGTATGAAATGGTCAGAAAATGTACTCGCCTGATATCCTGAGTATCTGAAGTGAATATACTGTCTGAGAAAAGGTGTCTGACTCCTATTTAGAACAGCACAAGTCACAACATATCCAAAATGGTAAAATAGAACACTACAATGCATTCTACATAATGTTTGGGTCAATCTAGGCTAAATTCAACCTTTGGTCAACTCTAGTCAACTACACTAGTCAACAAGGTCAACTAGGTCAAGTCCTAGCCCAGACAAGTCTCACTAAGCCTAACCATGTCTATCCTAGCATTCACGTACCATCACAATGCTATACAAGCTATCAAACATACAATTTCCTATATATACATATATATTCAATACACATATTGCATACACTAGTATAGGCAATCATTCATAGGTATACTCATATAGGTTATCATGTATAGGCAATGTTAAGTTTAAAATAGTTTTCAGTCACATGGGTTTCCATATTATCATGCATGATTATATATATACATATAATATATATATAGAGAGAAGGGTAGAGTGACAGTGGCATGTGTGTGTGTGCCATGTGTGTGTGTTTACATTGTGGGTGTGTGTATACAGTGGTGTGTCCCAGGCTAGTGAATGTGTGGTTATAGCAGTAGATATAGGTGTCTCAGCTTTTGAGTGTACATATGTGTGTGCGTATACAAGTAGAATGTGTGCGTGTGTTAGATTACAACATAGGTTATATAGTGTATAGGTGTGTGTAGATAGCAGTTGTATGTGGTAACAGTACATAGGGTTCTCAGGTTTTTAGAGTATGTGTGAGTGTTTCAATGTGTGCTTCCATTTTAAAATGTGTGTAATGTGTTCCAGTTTCCAGTTCAATGTATGTGTGTACATACAGATTACATCCTAGGTTTTGAGCATTTGTGTGTGTGTGTGGTAGCTGTACAAATAGGGTGTTCGCAGGTTTTACAGTTCAATGTGTGTGAGTGTAATTCATAGGGTGTGTCTCAGGTTTCCTGTGTGTATAGCAGCAGTAGGGTGTTCTCAGTTTTAGAGGGTGTGTGAGTGTGTATATTAGAAATCAGTTTAGCAGTAGAGTGTATATACAATGTTCCCAAGCTTGACATCCATTTGCATTTCGAAAGTCCCAATAGCCAACTAACATGAATCCCAACAATGTAACTTAATTTCAGATATAATATATAATCTATCATTGTAAATTAATCTTCTAAAATCAGTAAAAACACAATTAAAACTCAGGAAATGGTTTGACAGAACTTCGTATCAGACTTTTGGAGGAAAACTCAATTTCGAATTCAAAACACAATCAATATTCAGTTTAATGGGTTGGTAAATGTTAGTGCACCTGTGTATGTGTCATACAATTGATTTGGTGTCTATAAAATCAAGCCATGACGTGTCCACACCCTTTCGAACACTCACAGACACAGGCACAGACACACAGTCTCGTGCACGCGTGTGTGTCGATCCAGGACACGACACACGACACGACACCACTCGTGCACGTATCCACGTGTTCGCCTAAGATAGGGCTACGTGCCCAGTAGCCTGACACAAGTCCACGACGTATCCTGTGCGGACATGAGATCTGTATCAGAAGTGAGTTTTCGTGTGTGTGTGTTCAGTGTAAAATCGATGCGATGGCTAGAACGTGTCCGACACGACACAATATGACCTGACACTTAGGGGATGTAGTGTCAGTCACGTGTCCTAGCCACACACCAAGTGTCGTGTCCCCAAGTGACACAGATACTTCACAATGCCTCACGGGTAGCAGGACACTGGCCGAACCCTCGTACGGTGTATTCTGCTGCTCATGGACACGGCACAGACACGAAAACACTCTCAGTCTGACACAAAATCAAATTACACCTATAAGTCTACAAAATTGTTCAAATACATTTCGAAAATAGCAAAATAAATTCCATTGTGGCATTCTAACAAATACTTACAAATAGAAAATGATACGTGTCCGATACGGATACGAAACCAATGCAAAACTTCACCAAACACACACCACAGCTAGGGGACACCTAGATCTAGGCTATCATGCAAAGAAATTAGGATTAAATGATAGTTTGAGGTAATACCTATAGAGTATCAAACTCATAAAAAAGCCCCAAATAGGAAGATTCCTCTTGCAAGTAAAAAGCTCCAAATTGTACCAGATCTGAGATTTCTCTCCATGAACAGCAAATAGGGTGGGATTAGGTTCTAATGCAAGAAACTAGAGTCAAAATGAATTAAAATAAAGAGTTATGGATTGAAGAAGAAGGACCAATACCTCTTTCTTTCCAAAAGTTGTTGTGATGCAAAAGAGGCAAGAACTAGGAAAAGAGATTAAATAGAGGGATTCCCTATGGGGGCCGGCCATGTAAGGAAAAAATTAGGGTTAGGATTGTGGCAAATGGGCTTGGGTTAAGTTTTAATGCTAAATGAAATCAATCCATAAGTCAAAAATCCATGCACTAAATCACTTATTCTCTATATGAAACTTGATTCAAAATAACTCAACTTGGGTTGACTTAAGTTAGACTAGGGTCCTACCATGCTAATCAAGTCACCATAGCTAAAGTCAACATCTAGGTTAGTCTCCACAGTCTCAACTAGCAAAGGTCAAAAATAACAACCATCACTCCAATAATTCAAAATAAATCCAAAATTCTCAAAATAACCAAAATGTCCTCAAGATAAAATATGGTAGTGACACATCAACCCTCCTTAAAAGAATTTTGTCATCAAAATTGAAAGACAAAACTTAACTGATGAGAAGGGTAGACAATCATACCTCAAGGTCCAAAAAGATATGGGTATCGCTTGCGCATCTCATCCTCCCGCTCCCAGGTAGACTATCATGGAGAATGATGCCTCCAGGCGACGTGAACCAAGGCTATCACCTGATTTCTCAGTACCTTCTTTCGGTGATCCAGAATCTCCACTGGCTGCTCTAGATAACTGAGAGTAGGTCCCACCTCAATCTCCGAATGATCGAGTACATGGCTAGGATCAGCTACATACCGTCTCAACTGTAATACGTAGAATATGTTGTGGACACCCACTAGTACAGGTGGCAAGTCTAGCCTGTATGCCATGTCATCGACTCTCCCGCTGATCACGAAAGGTCCGATGAAGCGCGAGCTAAGCTTCCCACCTCCACCAAAATGTATGGTACCACGAGTCAGAGATTGTAGAAGCATGAAAATGAATAATAATTCATATACGGCCCAGACTCAACATGCGGCTCAAAAGCTCGAAGAATCTTATACTGCTCAGAAAGAGCCACGTGGCCTCATGCGGCTCAAAACAGGCCGATGACAGCTGGCCATAATTACTTCCTGCAGCTGGCTATTTAATGCTCTGACATAAAGTGACAGCTCTGACGGCTCTGACATAATGAAGAGACGCATCAGGCTCCTCAAAAGATGAGAAAATCTCTGAGACAGTCGGCACAGTCCACAAAGTCCAAAGAAGCTCTCTATGCGGACCACCTAGATCACCTTTATGCGGTTCAGTTGGGGGTTCACCCTTATGTGGCTGCCACCCTCATACGGCTCGGATTGTGGGGGCCACCCTTATGTGGTTCAGTTGGTGGCCACCCCCATGCGACTGCCACTCTCATACGGCTCGGATTGTGGGGGCCACCCTTATGCGGTTCAGTTGGGGTTCACTCTTATACGGCTGTCACTCTCATGCGGCTGTCACCTTCATGCGGCTCGATAGTCGGGGCCACACTCATGCGGCTTTGCCAGGACGCCCCGTCTATGCGGCTCGCAGCACAATGGCAGTTGGGACACGTGGCAGAAGATCGACTAAGACTTATTCACCCGTGTTCATACGGCTCTCAGCATAATAGCAGCTGGGACACGTGGCAGAAGATTGACCAAGACTTATCTACTCAGATTTGCTGCTATCAACAAATCATCACAATGAAGATTTATTGCAATCAGCAAAACTGCCTGGATCAATTTCCAACAAACAATAAAGATTTATTGCAATCAACATAACTGCCCGGATCAATCTCCAACAAACAATACAGATTTGTTGCAATCAACATAAAAGCCCAAATTGATTTCCAACAAACAAGATCAAGGCTAATCTTAATGAAATCCCTAACCGCCCACTTTTTAAGGAGCAATTACTATACCCTACTTATCACAAAGCCCTATAAATAGCAAGGTGCCATTCCCTTGCAAAACTCTGGACACAGAGAGCGACACTGGACAGAGAGCGGCGGAGACACAGAGAGAGGCATAGAGCAAAGAGCACCCAGCAAGAGCATTTCTTCATCAAAGCCGAAGCGACGTCCGATCGTCTGAGGAGTAAGGCAGAGTTGATAGCACTCTTCCGAGCCTCTACCGTCACCCCCCAGAAAAACAAAACAATTGTACTTTAGATTGCTTTTCCCAGGTTTTGTTCCTAGGCTCTCTTCTGTACAAGCGAGTTTGTAGTTGTGAAGTAAAAGTCCAATCCTCCCATAAAAATTGTTCTGTTCTTTTATAATCAATGGCAAACACGATGGCGACTCTGCTGGGGACGAACTTCTCCGCGGCTGAGAAGTTGGTGACGCAATCGGACGCCGCCAAGCTCTGCTCCACGCAACAGATGTTGGTCGTCCGCTTCGACCAGCAGGCGTTTGAAGAAATGCTCTCCGACGAAAGCGCTGGCCCGGTCCAGAAACGAACCCGCACAAAGAAGGCCCACAGGGAGTGGAGGCCCAAATTATTTGCTCCTTCCCAAGCTGTGGAAGAAATGCTCTCTGCTGCCCAAGACAACGGAGAAGGCTCTCATGTGGCCCCACTTCAGACCATAGAGGACTCTGATGTCCCCAAGTCCGGCAGAGGAAAATACTACGATGCTGGACTTGTAGGGACAAAGAAGGACTCTATGCGGTCCAAGAAGCAGCCACGTAAGGGTGCCCGCCGCATGGAGAAGGCTCATGCGGCCACAACTGCCCGCCGCATGGAGAAGGCTCATGCGGCCACAATTGCCAGCCGCATGAAGAAGGCTCATGCGACCACAACTGTCAGCCGTATGAAGGAGGCCCATGCGGCCACAACTTCTAGCCGCATGTAAACTGTTCCCAGCCGTATGGAGAACACTTATGCGACTGCCAAACTCAGCCGTAAGCCATCCACCCTGCATGGCTCAGGGTCAGTCTTTGACCGCCTCTCATGCGGTCCTGACCCCAGAGGCTCTCAGCAGGATGTGCCAGACTCTGTAACGCACAACTTGGACTCTTCCTACTATGCACTCTCGGGTGCTAGAGGGAAGAAGTCTAGGACAGCACGGGCTCATCGAGCTCAGTTAGTTGTCCCAACTTTTGACCATCAGGGCGTCCCGCTGACTATTACGCGGGCCCCTGATAGAAAGTTGTATAAAACTATCCGTGTCCAACCCCCGGTGGCCAACGGACGGGATAGTTATCAAGAATCTCCCAACAACGATCAGGGGCAAGTACTCTTACTAACCCCACATCAGGGAGCAGGCGGGATGCCAACACACTTGTGTGCTCGAAACTCTTAGGCCCACAGAACGAGTGACTTACGTAATGTGATTCTTCACAAGCGCAAGGAAAGAGAAGAAAGCTTGGTGTGCAGAGAGTCCTTTCATGGACATCATTGCACTCAAGTCATCGTCAACTGCTGCTGCAGCAAGGTGGCAGCCCAAGAGGACCGACAATCCGTCTTCCAACGACTGTAACATCCAGGACCGGTCCTACCACCAAGCTCAGGAGACGAAGTGCTTCATGTCGCCTCCTGCAACTCTGCACAGAAGGTCCCTACTAGCAAAGTAGGGAAGAAGATGAATGTGGCCAGCCCAAAGATTTCAACCAGCACGGCCAAGAAGCTCTCATCTAAGCAGTTGTCTACAACCACCATAGGAGGAGTTTATCAAGGCACCCATTCAAAGATGAAATCTTTAATACTTGGAGATTTGTCATCCCCATCCCTGAGGATAGCTGAAACCGGGGGTAGCACCCATCCGAACGTCCACGACAATTCGATGTTCCAAGAAGATGCACCGGAGGAAGCGATTCTCCCCACAGATGTAGTAGACCCAGACGTCCCCGAGGACGTCCACGGGTCCCAAGACGAGGCAGCCTCCTGCGCAGGGGGTAGCACTTCCTCTGAGTCCGAACCAGAGGAGAACATTCCTACTTACTCCGACGATTTCTCGGTACGGGGGTATGATTTAGAGGGCACGTCCTCCACCGTTCCTTCCATCTCTCCTCATGTGAGGATGGTGTTCATGACAAACAACAACCAAGAGAGTCCCAGTGATCGCCAATGCATCGACACCTTGGAGGCCATACTTCATACCTTGGTCAAATCCGTGGACGAGATCAAAGCGGTCCTACCAACTCTGCAAGAAAGGATGCCTGGCCAGACAAGCTTGGGTCCCGCGGCCAATGCAGACTCGAACTCAACCCCGGGCGACAACCCTCCTATAATATCGGCTCCTACCGCTGCAGACGAGGCCATGGAGGCAAGACGAGAGGTCCAGGAGCTCTGGGCCATGTTCCACGCCTGGAAAACCTGCCAGGACCTCAAGATACGGCAACCGTATCCTGCTGCATGGAGAGATGTTCCCTTCCCACCAAGATATAAACTATTCAACATCAATCCATATGATGGGAAGACATCTGCAAGCAGGTACATTACCTACTTTGAAGTCACAACCGACCATCTGCCTCATGACGATGCCATCCTTACGCGGTTGTTCATTGGGGCATTGGAAGGGGTCGCCTTCGACTGGTACCGTAACTTGCCAGACAACTGCATCTATTTCTTTGCCGGCTTCAAAAATATGTTCCTTGAAAGGTTCTACGAGGTAGGACAAGATGTAACAATGTCCACCCTCATGGACGTTGTTCAAGGTAAGAAAGAGCTAGCAAGGAACTACATTGAGCGGTTTTGCCAAACTACGATGAAATTGCCCTCTGGCAATCCAGATTCTTCCTTGATTAAAATCTGCCAAAAGAGGCTGCTTCCCACAATCAGCCTCTGGATGGGCGAGAGTCAATTCAAGGACTGGAAGACTTTCATCATCAGCGCCACTAGCGCAGAAGATAAATTGAAGAAAGCTCGCCAACTGGGATTGCACATCACGGAGGGAGACGACAAGGGAAAATGCCCTAATGCCAACAACAACAACGGTGGTAATTCCTCTAACAACCGAGACAACAAGGGCAAACAGGCTATGGTGGCCGACACAGCCCCGAAGCCCAAACCGAAGTCGGCAGAGAAGTAGTGGCCGCAGATGACTTACTCCTTCGAAGACAGCCATGTCAAGCCCATCCTTGACATGCTCATACAAGGAGACATGATTCAGCTTCCTCCACTGAGACGTGAGCCTCGGCCTGTAGAGATGGAAAGTCCAAAGTATTGTCACTACCATCGCTATGTCCACCATGCTACACAAGACTACTACCAATTGAAGCGGTACATCCAGCACCTGATCGACTCTAAGGCTCTGGCCATTGACTTCGAGGAGGTAACTGTAGCGGCCAATATGGTGTCTGTCTAATTCGGCAGCTTCCCTCCGACGAAGACTCAGGATGGAGTGGTACCCGTCCCCCGGACGAAGACGGAGGTCGCTAATCTTCCACTTCCCCGAGACCAGGCTGCTGGGCTGGTACCCCTCACCACATCACGTGGGGAGGTCATGTGGGTCCACCAGGACTTAGTATCTGAAGTAACCCAGCCAGCATCACCCTCTACTGGAAAGAAAAAGGGTAGGAAAGTCAAGTCATGTCGCACAACCTCAGCCGACGTCGAAGAAACCACGACTGTCGTTACCCGATCTGGTACACAAACTCAACCCCCACCGGGTAACTCGGCTGAAGATCATCAGCCGACTGCTGCTGATGCTCCAGGGCCCTTGTAACCCTTGTTTCTCAATTTTTTTTAAATTTATTTTATTGTGTTTGAAAGTAATTTATTTTTGAAACTTTGTAAAATATATTTACTATTTTTTCTACATTTTAAAATGTAGTTTGTAATTAACGGTTTGAAAGTACTATTTAGTTTTAATAAATATTTGTTCTTGAAATTTTATTATTGAAAATATAAAGTCATTTATTATTATGTTTGGATTTTCAAAAAAAATATCGGTTTCAAAAATAGTTTGAAAATCATGATTATTTTTGGAGCAATAAAAAGATTTAGTAACTTATTTTGAATAAGATTAGATTTATAAAATATATTTTACCTTATTTGATAACATCAAACATTACTTAAAATACTTATGGTGACTAATTGTTGCATTAAGAATTATCTAATATAGATTTGAAATATTATTTGATTTAACGATTTATCTATTATATGGTTTAAATTGCTTTGATAAACATTAAATTTATCTTAAAGTTATTATGTTGAATTTGATTTGGATTTAGATTTGGATTTGAATTCATCTGATTTGGATTTAAATAATTTATTTGATTTAAATTTAGGGAGAGACTTGTCCATTAGAAATTCTAATCCTATTTGAATCATATCTAGTATTATATAGATTATTTCTTATTTGAACTAATCATATTCCTATCCAAATTAGTTGGTAATCCTAATCATATCTTTATTGATTGAATTCTAATCATATCATAATTCACTAATTGCTTTCCATTATCTATATATATTGAACCTATAAAATAAAAATCATCTCTCATACCTTCTTTTCCAAAAAATTTCCCTTTTTTCGTCATAATTACCCCAAATTCGTCATAAATTCAGCCTTCCTTTTCAAATGTTTTACCAACTTCGAAGGGCCATAACTTCCAACTCCGGACTCCGTTTGACCTCCAGTTTTTTGTTGTAACCGTCTCGAGGTATATTTTCTGACTATAAAATTTGTTTTCAAATAATTGTAACCTGAATTTCTGGAAAATTCATGGAGTGTCAGTTGTCCGAAATTTGACATATTTTGGAGTTTTCGAGATTCTGGGAGAACCAAAAATCGGAATCACGATCCGTTTGAAGTTTCGGAACGCTGATAAAAAAGTACACATCATATATTTTTCTCAACAATTTTTCAAAATATTTTATTTTTTATTTTTATTTTGGAGGCCCGTCTTATCATCTAAAATCATCTTGCGTAGCTTTAACTTCTGAGACTATTTCTGTGTCGACATGACAATATCGTGCCAGTCAGCTTCAAATCAAACCGAGGCAAGTATCACTATGACCTATGTTTCCTTTATTTATACTGCATGTATCTTCGTGTCGACTTTTCACTATTACTCCCTTATGGTTCATGATTGCCATTGTTCATGATTACTATTGTGCATGAGAGTTAGAATCGGTTGGACATACATACACGTTCATGCCTTACTCATTGTTTTCTATTGTTTACAGTTTATCGTATTGCTAATGTTTATCGAAGTGGACATGTATTGTGAGAGAGTCGGGCGGGAGAATACAACAAGTAAGCATGTGGTCAACGAATTGAATACAGACTCCATATACATTGATTGCATAATATCAGTCATGCACCACACGTATGACTGACGGATATCCCAAGCCGTCTACATGCTGAAAGTTGGTATTCTAAAACACACAGTACACGTGACTTAATTATTGTTGCTCTGTTGTCTATTGTTCTTCTTTCGTCAAGTCTACATTCTTATTGTCATCATGTCTTAGTGGTATGTCAACTCTACCTTTATATTATTATCATGTCTCAAAGGTACTTTCTTATCATACAATGTCATGCCTATACTTATCTTTAGATAAATTCCCTTTATCATTCCTTCATGCTTGTATAATATATTGTGTAATATAGTGTTATGGTGATCTTGCTCCAATCCTGACTGGATAACCATTTTTCAGTTGACAGATTCTTGATGACTATTTTCGATGACTTCTCCCTTGATTTGGGTTCCTTCGGGTGGAGTTAGAGCTATATTGGAGGCCAACCGTAGATTCTAGCTAAGAGTAGTCACATGTAGCGGGTTTGTATCTGTATACAAATTTGAATGTATCATTGGAATTGTAATTAAAATAATTATTGTAAATGAGCAAAAAAATAGAGGTATTTGTTGTATTTGAGATTTATATTGAGCCAAGACAGCGTACTACCGCCGATGCTGCGGCGTAGGCTGGACTTGGCCACGTACTCGTATCCCGAAAAACGGGAGCGGGTCGTGACAAGTTTTTATGGTGGCCTATGCAGGTCAATTTTGTTGGTGTTTTTGCCTTTGGACTAGAAAAGATAGTCCCACATCGGCTACACCAAATGGTGAGTATCTCAATATAATGCATTGCTTGTGTTGAGGTGTGCACATGAAGTATAGTGGGGCACAAGTTTGTGCCATGTGGAAGTATTTTCCTAGAAGGAAAAAGGATTAAATCCAACAAGGATGCAAGTTAATTTTTGTTGTGCGAACTCGGACTCGGACACGGACTCCAGGATGTCTCGTGCGTGCACGGGAGTGTTCGGGAGGTAGGCGTGGACTGGCACACTTCTATGCTGATTGTGGGATGATCTAAAATATCAAACTCTATTTTTGAGTATTGGTATTTTAGTCCCACATCGGATAGGAGAAGAGGTGAAGTCTCAACTCCACTCTATAAATAGAGCCCCTTGGCCTCCTTTGAAAGATGTACCAAGAAGAGAGTTGAGGGAGTCTTTTAAGTCCAGGAAGCCCGTTCAAGTCTCAAATATTGACTTACGAGCGTTCCAGAAGTTCTTCATGAACTTGCTGGTTCCTGGAAGCTGTTCGTGCTTGTGTGGGGCGAATAAAGCTTTGAGCAACGGTGGTTCATTCACCCCAGCATCTCATTCTCGCCTGTCATCGCTGCTGTTGCCTTTTACAGTAACTTCTTTTTAGAAGCTCTACTGCCGATAGTTGCTTGTACAAAGTCTCTTTAGATTTTTTGTGTATTACGTAGAATCTTTTTAGATCCTCGTAATTCAGAATCCTCCAGGATCTCTGTTGCACATCTTCTTTAAGGTGTTGCATTTGAAACGTTGTGTGTACAATTGTTTCAGTTTAAGAATTTTCCATCGAAAATTGTGCCTCGGCACTAACAATCTCAAAGCTTTATTGAGAAGATGGATAACTCTCGAGCTTCGCTCATCAATACCGGCTTTAACAAGTTAGAGAAATTCGATGGCGAACACTTCCAGATATAGAAACGAAAGGTCACTTTAAATCTTCAACTCATGAATGTTGATCACGTGCTGTCAGAAGAAGAACCGATCGTTCCAACCACTGGATCTGCTGCGGCTGTGCCGCTGCTACGACCAAGCAAGCGAAGTGGAAGAGAGAAAACAGTATATGTAAACTACTGATACTCAATTCCATGGAAGACTCTCTAGCAGAGTCCTACTCCAAGAAGACATCTGCCAAAGAGATATGGGACTCCTTGGGAAAGCTCTATGAAGATGACGAGAACCGGTCCAAGATCTTCATGGTAGGAAAATACCACAAGTGGACCTTCGAAGACAAGAAGGTGATGCAGCCCCAAGTGAAGGAGTTTCTGAAGTTACGTCAGAAACTAGAAGACGAGAACATGCCCCTCGTCGACAAGTTTGTCGTTGGAGGGATTGTCGCGAAACTTCCTACAGAATGGAGCAACTTCTATGCAAGGATGCATCGAAAGAAGATGGAAATTAGCTTGGAAGATTTCTTGCAAGAGATCCATGTTGAGGACGAGATGCGCTCTCAACAGAAGATGGATACTCTGTCCAAGCAACTGGCGAAGGCTAATCTGGTCCAAACCAGAGAGTACCAGGGGAAGCAGGCTGCTTCTCATCACAAAAAGAAGGACTTCACAAATCTGAAAGTGAAGGGTCCTGCTTTCAAGCAGCAGAAGTCCAAGTCCCATGTGACTTGCTTCAATTGTGGCAAGAAGGGCCACTACAAATCCGAATGCAAGTCCAAGCCCAAAGAACAAGGTGAGCCTAGTAAGGTTTCCATGATTACTAATCTAGTTGCCATGATAGCACAGGTTACAACTGTGGGGGCTGACTTGGACTGGTGGATAGACACTGGTGCGACCTGCCATGTCTGTTCAGACAAGGACTGGTTCGTCTCTTATGAGCCAACTTCAGAGAAGGTCATAATGGGAAATCAGGCACAGGCTGAAGTACTGGGGATCGGGACGGTGGAGCTGAAACTCACATCGGGGAACACTCTGACGCTTCAAGGTGTGAAGCATGTTCCAGTAATTGCTAAGAACCTGATCTGTGGAAGTCTGCTCTGTAACGCAGGCTTGAGGATGGACATCGATGCTGGCCAGTTGGTGATGTCCAAGAAGGGTACATTCTTCGGGAAAGCCTTCCAAACTGAAGGAATGTACAAGATTCAGCTTGTTGTAACCCAGCATGATAATATAAATATAATCACTTTTTCTGATTATTCTCTTGAGTTGTGGCATAATAGGCTAGGACATGTTCATTGTAAAAGGATTAACATAATGTCTAGTCTAGGACTTATCTCCAAGTGTGGGGGTAAGGTAGAGAAATGCGAAGTATGTGCTTAGACGAAGATCACAAGAAAACCCTTTCACAGGGTCCATCGAAGCACAGATCTTCTGGAGTTGGTTCACTCAGTTATCTGTGACTTCAAACAATTCTCTACAAAGGTCGGGATGAAGTATTTCATTACTTTCATCGATGACTTCTCAAAGTATGCTTTCGTCTACTTGTTCAAGTCTAAAGACGAAGCATTCGAAAAGTTCAAGGAGTTCAGGGCCGAGGCTGAGCGGCAAACTGGACAACAACTCAAGAGGTTAAGGAGTGATCGAGGCGGGGAGTATCGGTCTCATGAATTCTTATCATTCTGCAAAGAACATGGAATCATTAATGAGACAACGGCTCCGTACTCTCCTCAATCCAATGGAGTAGCAGAAAGGAAGAACAGAACATTGACAGAGATGATGAACTCCATGTTGTTGACTGTGGGTCTTCCAAAGTGCTATTGGAGAGAAGCTGCACTAACGGTAACGTTCATTCTGAACAGAGTGCCATATGCAACTTTTGACATAACTCCTCATGAACTCTGGTTCAAAGTCAGACCTAACTTGAATGTCATTCGAGTGTGGGGGTGTCTGGCTTATGTGAAGCTCCCGGATCTGAAGATTCAGAAGCTGGGGACAAGGACTATAAAGGCGATCTTCTTGGGATATGCCGAGAAGAGTGATGCTCGGAGATTCCTTGATATCGAGTCAAACCATATCATCGAATCTCGCGATGCTGAATACTTTGAAGACAAGTTTGCAAAACATAAGAATATTGTTCTCGCGGATCTTTCGGAGAATGATGAGGGTACAAAGCAGATAGAAGTCTTTAATGAACCAGTAGTCCAAGATGAAGCTGTCGTCAAGGAGACACCAGCTGAACCAAAACTCGCTGAGCCGTCAACTAAGCGAACGAGGAGGCCGAAAGACTTTGGAGATGACTTCGTCACCTATCATGTGGAAGCAGATCTGCTTACCTATGATGAGGCGATGAAGACCAGAGATGCTGTATTCTGGAATGAGGCGATAGACAACGAGATTGACTCAATCACCTCCAACAACACATGGGTATTGGTTGACCTGCCAGAAGGAGCAAGACCCATCGGATGCAAATGGATCTTCAAGAAGAAGATGAAAGCAGATGGAACCATTGACAAGTTCAAGGCTAGGCTAGTGGCCAAGGGGTTTGCTCAGAAGCAGGGGATCGACTACTTTGACACTTATGCTCTAGTAGCTCGGATGACAACCATCAGATTGTTAATTGCTCTAGCAGCAATACACAAGCTGGTGATACATCAGATGGATGTCAAAATGGCATTCCTTAATGACGAGCTGACCGAAGAGATCTACATGCAACAACCAGAAGGTTTTGTCGTCAGAGGTCTGGAAGACAAAGTCTGCAAGTTGATGAAGTCTCTGTATGGTTTGAAACAAGCTCCCAAAATGTGGCATGAGAAGTTTGACAAGGTGATAAGGTCAAATGGCTATAGGGTCAGTGAAACAGACAAGTGTGTCTATACGAAGTTTACTGATGGAAGAGGAGTAATCGTTTGTCTTTACGTGGACGACATGCTAATCCTAGGTACGGATTTAAGCTGCGTCACAGAGACAAAGAAATTCCTCTCGACCAAGTTCAGTATGAAGGACTTGGGGGATGACGACATAATCTTGGGGCTCAAGATCATCCGGACAGGCTCTGGAATAGCGCTGTCACAATCTCATTATATTGAGAAGATGCTCACTCGCTACGGGTATCAAGATCTTCCTTTTATTGATACACCGTACCGGAGTGATCAGAAGCTGGAGCCAAGTTCGAGGGAAAGCGTCAGGCAGTTGGAGTACGCTAGCGTCATCGGAAGCTTGATGTACGCTACTACTGCCACAAGGCCTGACATAGCTTTTGCAGTGGGAATGCTGAGTCGGTTCACTAGCAATCCAGGCGTTGAGCACTGGAAAGCTGTGAAGCGTGTTATGAGATATCTCAAGAAAACTCAGACATATGCACTTTTCTACAGCGGAGATCCGTCAGTAGTGGAAGGCTTCAGTGATGCTAGCTGGTGTTCAGATATGGAGAGCGAGTATTCCACAGGTGGATTCGTATTCGCCATGGGCGGAGCTGCTATATCGTGGAAGTCAAAGAAGCAAACTATGTTATCTCGCTCCTCCATGGAATTTGAATTCTTTGCATTGGATACTGCTGCAGATGAAGCAGAGTGGCTTCGGGAGCTCATGTATGATCTTTCAGTGGTTGGGGATCAGATACCGGCAATACCGATATACTGTGACAACCAGGCGGCAGCAGAAGTGGCATCAAATAACCTCTTCAACGGGAAGAAGAGGACTGTGCGGTTGAAGCACAGGGCAGTACACGATCTTATCAAAAGAGGTGTTATTACAGTGGTTGATGTTCGGAGTCAGAAGAACCTGGCAGATCCGTTCACAAAGGGCCTCAAGCGCCAATTGGTCGATGACACAGCTTGTAAAATGGGCTTGAAGGCATTCTGATAGTGTGTAACTCCATGCTACAGTGGGGTGACTCCACCATGAGGTTCCCAGGTAGGGATAATGCCTCGGCTTTGCAAGCCAAGTCATAGCGGCGTAGCACCGCAAATAGGCAGGTAGCCTAATGCTGTATGACGTAATTAAAGAGTTGTAGACAGCACTACAAAGAGGACGATGTCCTCATGTTACAGTGGCATGACACCACGAAGAGGTACCAGGTAGGGTAAAGCCTCGGCTTTGCGAGCTATGTCATAGCGGTATAACACCGCACGGAAGCGTAAGGCTTCATGCTGGGTAGTTTGGCACTACAAAGAGGCCTGTGACCTCATGCTACAGTAGTATGACACTACGATAAGGTACCCAGGTGGGGTAAAGCCTTGGCTTTAAGCCATGTCATAGCGGCGTAGCACCGCAAAGAAGGGCAATGCTTCATGCCATGACTCTTTATAAAGAACTCACATATAGTGTATGGACAGAGATATCAGGCCGTCTCTTGAGGGTAAACTTGTAGACGCCCAAAAATTATACACTGAAACCAGGCTGGCACAAGGCCTTCAATGTGCAGCCAGAAGCACAGTTGATGTCATTATGTGAGTAGGAAGAATTGCAGTTATGGTACAGAATTCAAGGCTTAGTCCATTCTTGTATCATGCTGTTATTTAACCTATGCGGGAAGATTCAAGTCAAAGTGACATCTCTCCTAATGCATGATGGGCAGTCACTGTGGGGAACGCTCAATCCATATATTGAGATATATGGGAGATTGTTGGTGTTTTTGCTTTTGGACTAGAAAAGATAGTCCCACATCGGCTACACCAAATGGTGAATATCTCAATATAATGCATTGCTTGTGTTGAGGTGTGCACAAAAGGTGTAGTAGGTCACAAGTTTGTGCCATGTGGAAGTATTTTCCTAGAAGAAAAAAGGATTAAATCCAACAAAGATGCAAGTTAATTTTTGTTGTGCGGACTCGGACTCGGACACGGACTCCAGGATGTCTCGTGCATGCACGGGAGTGTTCGGGGGGTAGGCGTGGACTGGCACACTTCTATGCTGATTGTGGGATGATCTAAAATATCAAACTCTATTTTTGAGTATTGGTATTTTAGTCCCACATCGGATAGGAGAAGAGGTGAAGTCTCAACTCCACTCTATAAATAGAGCCCCTTGGCCTCCTTTGAAATATGCACCAAGAAGAGAGTTGAGGGAGTCTGTTAAGTCCAGGAAGCCCGTTCAAGTCTCAAATATTGACTTACGAGCGTTCCAGAAGTTCTTCATGAATTTGCTGGTTCCTGAAAGCTGTTCGTGCTCGTGTGGGGCGAATAAAGCTTTGAGCTACGGTGGTTCATTCACCCCAGCATCTCATTCTCGCCTGTCATCGCTGCTGTTGCCTTTTACAGTAACTTCTTTTTAGAAGCTCTACTGCCGATAGTTGCTTGCACAAAGTCTCTTTAGATTTTTTGTGTATTACGTAGAATCTTTTTAGATCCTCGTAATTCAGAATCCTCCAGGATCTCTGTTGCACATCTTCTTTAAGGTGTTGCATTTGAAACGTTGTGTGTACAATTGTTTCAGTTTAAGAATTTTCCATCGAAAATTGTGCCTCGGTACTAACAAGTTTTCACAAATTATGCGAACTTGTGGTAGTTCCTATATTAGTCGTACTACTGCAAGCCTGCGATTAGGATGCTAATTCACAATTAGGTTGATTTGATTTTTTTTTTTAAAAATGACTAGGCCTAGGACTAGGTATTACCGTGGGTAACCCATAGAATTATTTTGAATTGATTGCATGGGTAGTTAAGGTTGTTACATAGGCTACATGATGGTGATATTCGTTGAATTTTGAGATGTCCTATTTGATGAAGTTGAAATCGTGATTTGATAAGCGACTCTAATCAAAGATGGATAGAATTTTCGATTGATAAATTGAATATTTTGGTTACTGTTGAAGATGAAATTTTTAGCTTTTGGTATTCTGAGGTTTAAATTTCTATATGATCGATGAATTATTGATAAGGTCGAATATTTAATTTTTAAAGGAAATAATTTTGATTTGATCAATAAAACTGAGGTATGATTTGAAATTTATGGAATTTAAATTTTTGAGGAGATTATGAAAATGTTGAATTTTGAATTTAAAATAAAATTGAGGAATTTAAAGTTTTGTGAAGTTAGATTTTGAAGATATTTATCAAGTTGGATTAAGGGTTGTGAATTTGATAAGATGATATTCATGATTGCTACAACACGGTATTAAATTGAGTTAGTGATTTAAAAAAAAAGATTGAATTTAAGGAATTTTTTTAAATATTCTTGAGGATACGAATTTATAAGATTGATGAGTGTAACTTAGATGTCATGTAGGTAATACTCCTCCGAACTATATCCATTGACTACATTCTTCCATCCTTCTTGATCAATCTTCTTATTAAGAAACAAAATATTATTATTTTTATCTCATTGATCATTATTCCTTTTAAACTTTTTCTATCTTTTCACCTGACCAACCAAGCCTATTTTTTCCTGTCATCCTTAAATTTCGAGGAGGAAATTTTTCTAAGGTGGGTAGATTTGTAACCCTTGTTTCTCAATTTTTTTTAAATTTATTTTATTGTGTTTGAAAGTAATTTATTTTTGAAACTTTGTAAAAGATATTTACTATTTTTTTTGTATTTCAAAATGTAGTTTGTAATTAACGGTTTGAAAGTACTATTTAGTTTTAATAAATATTTGTTCTTGAAATTGTATTATTGAAATTATAAAGTCATTTATTATTATGTTTGGATTTTCAAAAAAAATATCGGTTTCGAAAATAGTTTAAAAATCATGATTATTTTTGGAGCAATAAAAAGATTTAGTAACTTATTTTGAATAAGATTAGATTTATAAAATATATTTTGCCTTATTTGATAACATCAAACATTATTTAAAATACTTATGGTGACTAATTGTTGCATTAAGAATTATCTAATATAGATTTGAAATATTATTTGATTTAACGATTTATCTATTATATGATTTAAATTGCTTTGATAAATATTAAATTTATCTTAAATTTATTATGTTGAATTTGATTTGGATTTAGATTTGGATTTGAATTCATCTGATTTGGATTTAAATAATTTATTTGATACGAGAGTTGCTTGCTAGAAGGACACCTTACCTTTCATATAGCTCGATTCCGCTTTGGTTGCTTCCTCTGTGACTTCTTTAGTTGCTGCTGCTTTCTCTCCATTTGAGTAGCTGGTCCAGCTCCGGTGGAATTTTCAAGTTTGCTGCAATATGCTTGGAGCAGAGCATGAGCCTTGGGAGCAGTTGTACAAGCCTTCTGTCATCTTCACAAAGTCCCGGTACAACTGACAGCTCTACAACGAGATGAGAAAGCTCATGTGGCATGTCACCTAGGAGCACATAAGGAATCCAAGGCATCATAAAGCTTGTTTCTCTTTAGCATTTCTGGTTACCCTGTTTCCACTTCCAGAGGTTCCTTCGTTTGCTACCAATGCTGAAGGATACTTCCTCATCGTCAGTAAACTAGCAAGCCTTGAGGAAGGATAAGTTATTTGCGCCGAGTGTGTGCTCCGGAGATGTGTTCTTCGACCTGTTCATTGGCAACCGGAAGCTAAACAATGGGTCTTTCTTTGCTCTTGAGTGTGGGGAGTTCGTCAACTTCAGTCTGCACTGCCTCTGGACGAATGATTCTTCCCTTCCCTGAGCTCCGGTATGCTCCACAGCGATTGATTGAGCAACAAGAGCAATATCTTCAGCAGCTGGATTCTGTCTGAGGTTCTGCTTCCTTGGCAGAAGCCTCAACCTGAATTTAAATTTATGGAGAGACTTGTCCATTAGAAATTCTAATCCTATTTGAATCATATCTAGTATTATAAAGATTATTTCTTATTTGAACTAATCATATTCCTATCCAAATTAGTTGGTAATCCTAATCATATCTTTATTGATTGAGTTCTAATCATATCCTAATTCACTAATTGCTTTCCATTATCTATATATATTGAACCTATAAAATAAAATCATCTCTCATACCTTATTTTCCAAAAAAATTCTTTTTTTCGTCATAATTACCCCAAATTCGTCATAAATTCAGCCTTCCTTTTCAAATGTTTTACCAACTTCGAAGGGCCATAACTTCCAACTCCGAACTCCGTTTGACCTCCAGTTTTTTTTGTTGTAACCGTCTCGAGGTATATTTTTTGAATATAAAATTTATTTTTAAATAATTATAACCTGAATTTCTGGAAAATTTGTGGAGTGTCAGTTGTCCGAAATTTGACACGTTTTGGTGTTTTCGAGATTCCAGGAGAACCAAAAATCGGAATCACGACCCGTTTGAAGTTTCGAAATGCTGATGAAAAAGTACACATCATATATTTTTCTCAACAATTTTTCAAAATATTTTATTTTTTGTTTTTATTTTAGAGGCCCGTCTTATCATCTAAAATCATCTTGCGTAGCTTTAACTTCTGAGACTATTTCTGTGTCGACATGACAATATCGTGCCAGTCAGCTTCAAATCAAATCGAGGCAAGTATCACTATGACCTATGTTTCCTTTAATTATACTGCATGTATCTTCGTGTCGTCTTTTCACTATTACTCCCTTATGGTTCATGATTGCCATTGTTCATGATTACTATTGTGCATGATAGTTAGAATCGGTTGGATATACATACATGTTCATGCCTTACTCATTATTTTCTATTGTTTACAGTTTATCGTATTGCTAATGTTTGTCGTAGTAGACATGTATTGTGAGAGAGTCGGGCGGAGGAATGCAACAAGTAAGCATGTGGTCAACGAATTGAATACAGACTCCATATACATTGATTGCATATTATTAGTCATGGACCACACGTATGACTGACGGATATCCTAAGCCGTCTACATGCTGAAAGTTGGTATTCTAAAACATACAGTACACATTACTTAATTATTGTTGTTCTGTTGTCTGTTGTTCTTCTTTCGTCAAGTCTACATTCTTATTGTCATCATGTCTTAGTGGTATGTCAAGTCTACCTTTATATTATTATCATGTCTCAAAGGTACTTTCTTATCATACAATGTCATGCCTATACTTATCTTCAGATAAATTCCCTCTATCATTCATTCATGCTTGTATAATATATTGTGTAATATAGTGTTATGGTGATCTTGCTCCAATCCTGACTGGATAACCATTTTTCAGTTGACAGATTCTTGATGACTATTCTCGATGACTTCTCTCTTGATTTGGGTTCCTTCCAGTGGAGTTAGAGCTATATTGGAGGCCAACCGTAGATTCTAGCTAAGAGTAGTCACATGTAGCGGGTTTGTATCTGTATACAAATTTGAATGTATCATTGGAATTGTAATTAAAATAATTATTGTGAATGAGCAAAAAAATAGAGGTATTTGTTGTATTTGAGATTTATATTGAGCCAAGACAGCGTACTACCGCCGATGCTGCAGCGTAGGCTATACTTGGCCACGTACTCGTATCCCGAAAAGCGGGAGCAGGTCGTGACAGCCCTCTCAGCCTTCGACGACCGACAAGCGTAGGCCGAAGGAGACCCGCTTCGACAAACTGCTGCTCCGAAAAAATACGCCTCAGGGACTGGAGAGGCCTTACAACTTTGACATCTTGGCACAATTGGCCAACACACCGGCCAAATTATTGTTGAATGAGCTCTTGAGGCTCTCCAAAGATGTTCGCGTCGCGCTGAGTGACGCACTTCAGAATGCTGACACCTATCTGGCTCAAGTTAAGCTCACAGGAGAAAGCTCCACAGAGGATCCTCAGGACAGTGCTTTTACTGGAGCAATGCCCAACATTGTCTTTACTCCGTAGGACATGCTCATTAAGACCAACCTGCACGATCGCCCGCTGTATTATACTGGATACATCGGCGACGTAAAGGTGGATCGGATGCACATAGATCCCGGTTCTTCCATAAGCATCATCCCGAAGAGCCTGCTTCACTTCCTGGGCATCCTATGCATCGTCTGACACCTACAAGCACCGCCATCAGCGGTTTCAATTCAGGCAGAAGCTATCCGGTCGGGAAGATTCGCTTGAAGTGCCAAAATGGCGACCTTCAGTCAGAAGTAACCTGCTATGTCATAGATGCGGACACTTCCTATAATATTCTTCTGGGGCGTCCTTGGATACACGACTACATGATCGTGCCTTCCATATTGCACCTGTGCTTCAAGTACGTCGACAAACACGGCTTTGTAAGAACCGAATTTGCCGACATTGATCCTTTCAGAGGGCTTGAATCATACTACTCGGACTCCTGCTTGTACAAGAAGTCGAAGAGGCACCTTGTCGAAGAAAATACTCAAGCTCAAACTGAAGCGGCAACGGGATCAGAAGAACCTCTGACGATCCACCTCCAAGCCCGCAAACCAGGCAGAACTGCACCCCTTACAGCCACTTTGCGTAAGGATGCAATCAATCTCTCTGCATAGGAGAAGAAAATGACTATCCGACTCCCAAGGTCTGGCCAGGCGTCGAGACCCACTATGAAGCCAACGACAATCAGACTGTCAAGAGGCGGTCAACGACAATCTGAAGAGACAAACTCTCCTGATAAGCCAATGGTCATCTGTCTGCCAAGGACAAGGCATCAGCCCAACACTGAGCCGAGGACTGTTAGTGAGCCACCAACCCCACATCCTGCCCCACCAGCAGGACCCTTGGTGATCAAGCTCCCCAGATCGTCTTTCCAAGCTTCAATAACGCAGGGGGTTGCTGAACTGGAGCTGAGGACAAACCAACCATTCAGCACCAAGCCGGGGACATCTAGCGCACCGACGACTCCATACCCGGCCCCATCAATGGAACCCTTGATGATCAGGCTGCCCAGATCATCCTCCCAGTCTTCACTGATATAGGGGGTAGCTGAAGAAGAGAAAGAGTTGGCCAAGTATGTGGCTGCATACACTGATGTTCCTTCTGCCGACGATGTAATTCCTCCTGAAAAGATACCTTACTTCATCAATAAAGGGTTATCTTTGAACTACCTCGAGCTTGATAAGCTTCGTGTAATGTATGCGATAGAACATGGTATAGGCAGTAACTTACACACACAAGTAACCAATATCTATACCGCGAACCAACTTACTCCTGTGGAAGGTGCCTGCTTCATAATCGAAGGAGAGGATCATCCAATCATCTTTTGTCGGAAGAACGATCCATAGCCTTTCAGGCTAGAAGAAGTCGATCTGGAACCCGACACTGGGAGACTGCCCCTTTATCTGTATAGCTCTCGATCCAAGTACCTCATGCAAAAACAGGGGTATGATATGGAGGCTACACCAGGCCTAACCTACGGCAACGACCGATGATTACTTTTATAATTTCCGATCCCGGCTGGGAAGCCACGAGATTACTACAGCAAAACCAACATGGTCTAGGCCATGTTACTCCTGTGACAACCCCCGAGAGCTCAGATGAAGAATGCAAGTGGCACTCTCATTCGTCCGGTTCACCCACTTCTGATTCGGATGTTAGCATTGGAAACATGCTCAGGCAGACTTGGACTGTCAATATGGCATTCGCCGACGCCTACGAAGAAGATGAAGACATTCCTGAACTTCTTGAGTTAGAACCGTGGACCCAACAGCTAGACACGCAATGGGAGAAGCAGTTCGAACAAAGAGAGCCTCCCACCGAAGATGAGGTCATGCAAGTTAACCTCGGCTATGAGTCCTCTCCAAAACCAATCTTCGTTTGCAAAAGTATGACAGACGAAGAGCTAGAATCGCTACTGCAACTCGTCAGAGAATATATCTACGTGTTCGCCTGGAGATATGAAGACATGCCAGGGCTAAACCTCGAGGTTGCACTTCACAAACTCAACATTCGTCCGAACGCAAAGCCGATCAAGCAGCAGCAACGACGCTTTCGCCCAGACATCATGAACTCTATCGAGGCCGAGGTCAACAAACTGATAGCCAGCAGCTTCATTCACGAGGAACAACATCCAGACTGGGTAGCCAACATAGTACCAGTCCTCAAGAAGAATAAGAAGATCCGAATCTGCATCGACTTCCGGAATCTGAACGAGGCGTGTCATAAGGATGAGTTTCCCCTTCCTATTACAGATATAATGATTGACAACACCTGCGGCTTCGAGCGCATGTCATTCATGGATGGCTTCTCAGGGTATAATCAAATTAAGATGTTCCCTGACGACGAAAAGCATACATCATTCCGAACACCGATTGGCACATACTGCTACACAGTCATACCTTTTGGTTTAAAGAATGCTGGCACCACCTATCAACGAGCCATGAGCATCATCTTTAGAGATCACTTACGCAAGACAGTGGAGTGTTATGTCGACGACATCGCCGTCAAGAGCCGCTCTAAAGAAGATCATCTGCATAATCTGAAGACAATGTTTGACCTGATACGGGCGCACAATTTGAAGATAAATCCCACGAAATCCTTCTTAGGTGTATCCAGCGGGAAGTTCTTGGGTTTTATAGTTACTTTCCAGGGTATCCATGTCGACCCTGAGAAGACGAAGGCAATCATGGAGATGGGGCCCCCAAGAAATCTCCGTGAACTCAGAGGCCTTCAAGAAAGGCTAGCTTACATCAGGAGGTTTATCTCTAACCTCTCCGGACGATGTCAGCCCTTCACGCACCTCATGAAGAAAGGCGTCTCCTTCGTATGGAATGAAGAGTGCCAGCGCGCCTTCGATAACATCAAAGAATACCTGTCGAACCCTCCAGTCCTGGTGGCCCCGGTTGCTGGAAAGCCATTCCTGCTTTATGTGCGAGCTATGAAACATTCTCTCGGTGCTCTACTAGCACAAAACAATGATGCAGGCCATAAACAAGCCATCTACTACCTCAGACGAATGATGATGGGGCCTGAGCTTTGATACACTGCCGTGAAAAAGGAATGCCTCGCTCTAGTGTTCGCCATTCAGAAGATGCGACACTACGTCACGGGACAAACCATACATGTAATATCACGAGTCAACCCTCTTAGGGTCCTCATGACCAAACCAGGGGCACTCAGCTCTCGCCTCGCTACTTGGACAATATTATTGTCTCCCTACCACATGATCTTTGTCCCACAGAAGGCTGTTAAAGGTCAAGCTCTAGCTGACTTTTTAGCAGCCCATCCAGGTTTGGACTCAACCAGAATATACGAAGAGATCCAGACGAGGTCGCCAATTCAAATATGGTCTCCCATGATGCCTTTTGGCGAATGTTCTTCGATGGTGCTTCAAGAACTAGGCCCAAAGGCAATATCGTAGTCGGAGTCGGAGTAGTGCTGATTTCTCCCTCCGGGTTGGTGATCAGTCGGGCGTACTCCCTTACGGAACCTTGTTCAAACAATGTCGCAGAGTACAACGCTCTGGTTATCGGCCTCCAACTTACAAAAGAACTGGGGGTAGAGCACCTCGAAGCATATGGCGATTCACAGCTGATCGTTAACCAGATTCGGGGTTCATATAAAGTTTGTCATGAAGACATGATCCCCTATCACCAAATAGCGATTAACATCATCTCGTCCTTGGAAGGGTTCTTCATAGAACATATTCCCAGGCTCCAGAATATTGAAGCCGATGCCCTAGCAGGCCTTGCCGCTTCCTTAGCGGTTCCGAATCATGCTCACCACTTGGTTGACGTAATAGGCCGTGAATTGGTCTGTCCCAAGAACAATGTTCAATGTGTTGAGAGTTACTCCACTTTGACGGTCGACGAAGCACCCGACTGGAGACAGCCATTCATTGACTTCGTAGTCTACGACATCTTGTCGGAGAATCCAACAGAAGCCACTTCCATCAGAAGGCGTTCCCTCAGATTCTTTTACGATACGGAGACAAAAATGCTGTATCGACGATCATACGATGGATTACTGCATTGATGTCTTTCAAATACAGAAGCCAAAGAAGCCGTGCGTGAAGCTCACGATGGCATCTGTGGAGCCCATCAGCCTGGCCCAAAATTATAAGACCGCCTTCGTCGAATGGCTACTACTGGCCTACGGTGGTAGCAGATACGATAGACTATACAAGAAAGTACAAAGCCTGTCAAGTCCACGCAGATTTCATCCATCAACCATCCGAGTTCTTACATCCAACGGTGGCATCCTGGCCATTCAAAGCATGGGGAATAGACATCATCGGTCTGATCACTCTACCTTCGTCCAGAGGACACCGCTTCATACTCGCAATCACAGATTACTTCTCTAAATGGGCGGAAGCTGTTCCTCTTGCAAAATTGAAGACATCAAACGTGATTAGCTTCCTTAAGCATCACGTCATCTATCGCTTCGGACTGCCCCGAAAGATCATCTACGATAATGGTCCGCAGTTCGCAAGCCACACCTTCTATCGGTTCTGTAACAAACACCGGATCCAGAACGTGGCCTCAATATCGTACAATTCGACGGCGAATGGGTTGGCAGAAGCGTTCAATAAAACTATAATCAAGCTGCTCAAGAAGTTCGTATCTTTTAACAAACACGACTGGAATAAAAAGCTTGGCGAATGCTTATGGGCGTACCGTACTACAGTCCGGACGGCCACCGGGAACACACCATTCTCTCTGGTGTATGGGAGTGAGGTAGTTCTCCTACTGGAGACCCAAATCCCCTCGCTCTGTGTCGCCCTTACCTATCGATTAACGACGGATGATAATTACCGTCGACGGCTACAAGAGTTGGAGACCTTAGATGAGAAGCACCTGTTAGCTCAACAACGAATCGAGCTATATCAAGCACGCATTTTGGGAGCTTTCAACAAGAAGGTTAAACTCAGAACATTCCAAGTGTGCAATCTTGTTCTGGCAGTTCGGAGGCCGATGGTTATGGTTCACAAAACTGCCGACAAATTCCAGCCAAAGTGGGAAGGCCCACTTGTCATCGAGGCTGTATTCTCTAATGGTGCTTACCGTCTCGCAAAACAAAACAGAGACTTGCTCATGTTGCCCGTCAATGGCAAGTTTCTGAAGAAGTATTATGTCTAAACGACATCCTCCAAATCTACCGGACTGTTAAGTTATGTGCCCTTAGGCACCGCTGAACTTACACTCTGGTCACTCCAAAATGAATCCATATTGCATCTTCTGGGTAGTAAGTCATGTATGATCATACCTCTGAACTTGCTTCCTAAAAAGAGCACCTTTCTCATGATCTACTACCCATACTTTCAGTACATAAAAAGGGTAACAGATCCACAAAATTCTCGAAACAACCACGTCGATGTCACCTCTGAGTTGTTTTGCTCCCACCAAAAAAAAAAAATCACCCCCTTACGTAGAACTTCCACGTCCATATTACTTCTGAGTTGTTCTATGTACCCTTCATGGAGTCGACTCCTGCCACGTCCTCATTACCTCTGAGTAGGAAGGCTCCATTGAAGAAACCCTCATATTTACCACGTCTTCATTACCTCTGAGTAAGTATGTTGGTTTTCTCTTGACTTATTATCCGTACCCAAGACCGGAGTACGCCAAGGATAATAAACCCACAAATGTCCTCTGTTGACCACAAATGTCCACTGTTGACCACAAATGTCCTTTGCTGACCACAAATGATGTACTAAGTTTTCTAGTACATGCGTCTCATTTCTCATCATGCCTCAGGAGCCCAGCTGCTCCATGGCATTCTTTCTCCCGATACCAGGAACTTCCATGGCCACCTTACTGTGGAATTGTTCTAAGTATCCCTATAAAACTCGTTATCCGTACCTAAAACCAAGGTATGCCAAGGGTAACAGGTCCACAAATAGTCCTCCAATAGGGCAAATACCATAACACCATAAACATAACAAGCAATACAAATGAAGGGTAAAATAAAACATGCTCTTTTATTTGAAAGTCAAAGGTACTACATATTCTGGGACTATGTCCCTCTCAAAAAGGAAAGAACATAAATAAAGAAAAAGGCCGACTATTGTTCGGCGACACATAATTCTCTGAGACGGTCCCTCAGCAAGGCAGTCGACCGCTCAAACCACTGCTTGGCCAGGCGCTCGGCCTCCTGAGTCAGCCGCTCTGCATCCTCCAGATGCGTGTGAGCCCGCTAGCCCTCTTCAAGCCTTTTCAGAGCACGCTCCAAGCCAGCAGAAGCTCGAGTGACCTTGTCGTCTTCCTGAACAATCAGCTCCTTATCCGTGCGGGCAGCCTCGAACTCCGATTTTAAGAAAGTCAGTTTTCTCTGAAGTTCGAGGATCTACTCTCTCATATCAATTACCCCACGGGAGGCGGCCATTTTCTGAGCCGTGCAATCCTCTTCCCTGTGGCTCAACTGATCATACTGCAGAGACAGGTGGTGGAGGTCCCCCATTATAATCGGCTTGGCCGTATCCTGAGCAACCCTTACCTTCTCTATGGCAGTTATGAGGAAGGCACGCTCTTGATCTATTGCTACAGACAGATCAACTTGCCGCAGCACTTGAAACTGGGCCATAAGCTGATCAGCCTCTAGCAATTTGGGCTCCAGGAGCTCAACTATCCCTGCCCCGCCAGGAAGGGTTCTAAGGATTTCAATCTGGCCCCGAGCACATTGACGGGCCAAGGAAAAAGAGGTCCCCCTCTCCACTGCAGCCTCAATTCCTCGCCTCAGGTGGCGGTAGAAACTGTCAACCACATTCTTTGACGCTTCATCCAGAACTTCCGTAGAAGACGGCGTCAAAGGAAGGGTAGCTGGCAGGGACGAAGAAGATGCACCAGAACTTGCTGCCCCTGCCACAAGGAAAACAAGTTTCGAACGAAAGGATGCTTGAATGGCAGCCAATTCCTCCTCCGCAGCCCGAAGGGTCTGGAGACTCGGCAGGGCGAAAAGGTCGACTCCCGGAGCCACATGAACAGAGGAGAGGGTGGGGACCATTTCTTCTCGCCCCGGCCGTTCCGCCGTCTGCCCTCCCGAACTCGATTCAGCGGGAGGTCCCTCAATGTAAGATGGAGGGGGAGGAGGCACACTCTCTCTGGCGGACTCTACCCGGACAATGTCCGTCGTGGGCAGTGAAGGAGGAGGACCTGTATGTCCAGAGCGACCATCAATCAGCTTAACTCGAAGGATGTGATGATAGAGCAGATGAACCTCCTCACTAGTCAAGACTTGGCTTATCTTACCAGGGGGAAGTTGTTGAAGCTGAGGTTCACTTATAGCCGCCGTAGCCTCTTCACCAGCGACATCCAAGTCGAATTCAGCGGTTTCTTCTGCCCCAGCCGCCCCGGAAGGAGATACAACTGGATCAGCGTCACCCAGCTGAAGTTTAGCAGCCTCGGGGATGGGTTCAGCAGAGCCTACATCACCGTGGGTTGAGACCTCATCCACTGAAGGAACCTCAGCCGTCACCGGAAGAACCCCGACAGAAATAATCTCAGCACACATGTCACTAATCAAAGTGGTCAGGGCCGGGTCGACTTCAGAGCCAGGGGCCGGTTCTTGAGAGTCCGATTCTTCTGACGCCTATAAGGAAAAAAATAATTAGGTCATAGTTCAAAAGAAGGGCTAAAGAAGAAAATGGTTGTAATTCAATTCACCTCTGAAACGACGTCATCCTCGCCTCTCTCCTTGATGAGCAGCATGCGAGGCTTAGACGCAGTCTGTTTCATAGAATAAGTTCTGCCGCCAACGGCGGGCTCATGCCTACTTTGCTTGTGCGAAGGACCAGGTACGAGAGGCGGCTGATCCGCCACCACATTTTCTGCGGAAGGAAGAGAGTTATCGGGGTCATGCTCGTCATACTCTTCGTCCGCGTCGGCAGACTCTGGATTCGACACAGCAACTGTGTTCTCCCGCTTCTTCCTCGCCTTGGACCCCTGGGGCTTCTCCACCAAGCCAGTACCAACAATAAAGCTGGTATTCGGGTCAAAGCCAACAGGAGGCTTGCTCGCCACGACATGGTATAGAGCTGCCAAATACAAAATCTCTCCTGGCGCCTCAGCATCAAGAACTGAGAAGCTAGTACGGGTGTGAACCGTGTCATAATAATGCCAGGCCCTGATGCCGTCAAGGATGCTACCTTCAAAACCCAGGCAAGGGCTGGGACTGTCCAAGAGTAGCTGACTATACCCAAACTATCGGGAGAACCTACTGGGCAAGTAAGGTTCCAAGTAGACAGTGTTGCGGTTGCGGTATACTAGGTGTGCAGGACGGATGTTACCCAACCAAAGGAGCATCTTCTCAGACAAGAGGTGAGGAGGCCCGGTACCATCAATATGTATGCCCCTTACTTATTTATCGATAAAACGAGGAACCGACACAAAAAAGTTGTATCCGTCCACTCTCGCCAGCGCCCTCCGACAGGTTGGCATAGTGTTGCACTCCCAGGGCTGATGGTGATATTGGAAGATGAAAGCATCATCAGCCGTAACGCCGTCTTCTGCGCCAGGCCTCATCAAAGACCGATAGTGCATCAACAACCACCCTATCAGATAATGATAGGGCAGTTCAACGCGTTCAAAGTCCTTCGCCGTGTCACGGGCGATGACCCTGGACGAGAAGGCGCGGAGGCCACGGTGTATGCTGCACATCATGGCCGGAAGAAGAGCTAGTCTGGCCCCAAAGACCAGCTTCACAGTAGGGAGGATAAAGTTACGGCTGATCCTCTCAAAAGAACCAGCCCCTCCCGAGACCACGCAATTCTGCAGCCACACCATCAGGAACCCTGCCAGGAGTGCCTTCTCTGACAGCTGCTGAGTACCCTGATAAAAATAACTGAAGGAGTCAGTTCGACTCCCAAACCTGTCGCCCGTGGTCCTCGACCTCTTGGTAGTCAACACCAGGTCCTGTACTTCCTCCTGGGTTTGAAGATTTCGAGGGGAAACTCGACCTGAGGCACCTAGCGTAAAAGGGTGTGTGAGCCATGTCCGGGTGTGAGGAAGGTTCCCTTCCGAGCTACCGTCCTTCTTGATGGACGTCTGGTGGCAGGTGCTATGATGACATAGTAGTTCCCGGTATACGACAACAAAGCCCGGGAACCGTCGATCCAAATCCTCAAACTCTTCGTTCGTCGGGGTATACACTTTAAAGACTTCTTCCCTCCAGGACAGCTTGGAAACTGCATGCATCTCGTGGAGGGTGAGTCCCATCTCCCCTCCAGGCGTGAAGAAGGTTCCCGTTTGCTGGTTGTACATCTCCAGGAGAGCCATGAACAGCATCTTATTCATGGACAGATCGTGACAGGTGCCCCGAATGGCGTGATAGAGGCCGATATCACGAAGGAGAGTCTCATACTTCCACAGAATCCACGTGGTCAAATTGGCCCACAAAGGAATGGGGTTTATCCAGTTCAACAACGCCAACCGGCCAACGGGATAGGACCCCATTCGAGCAAGCTGGTTCAGGAAAGTGTCGGCTTGAAAGAACTTGAAATTGGGACCCTGCACATTTGAGAAGGTACCCGGAGCCAATCCCATCACGTAGCAACTGACCGGTACCTTGTCTGCATACATGGACCCCAAGTTTCTGTTATAATGGATGTTACCCACAAACATCCCCGACTGGCTCAGAGTTAAGGAGTCCACCATCTTTTTGTCCATCGACATCATGTTAAACCACGACAATAGAAAATGATGCTCCATCTGAGGAATGTGGATCGCCATTCCGTCAGAAGTAAAGCTCCAACTCTCGGATATATCCAGAACTTGGGGGTTCTTCACAGTCAAGGCATCCCCAAAGAGGAACGCAGGCTTCAGAAATTCTCCCCCCAATCGCCCTGAGTTCATTATGGCACAGAGAAAGTAGAAGGACTGGTTCTTGATAGCATGCAGCCTCTCCACAGGCTCGTCTTTGGGAAGCTGGTTCACCACATACTGGACTATGTGGTCGAATCGCACACCCACAGTAGATGGGTTGAACCCACCAAGGGCTCTCCCGCAGGATTGACTGGCAGATTCACTGAAAAAGACAAAAGAAACAAGTTAAAAGATGGCTAGGTAAAACCACTTAGTGTTTCTGGGCTTATGCGACTCAGATTAGGTGGGTCCTTATACGGCACAATTAAAAAAGGGGGTGCTTATGCGGCTCTATTTTTGCGAGGCCTCATGCGGCCCAGTTCAAGTGAGCTTATGCGACTCGGTTTAGCAAGTGTTCATGCGATACGGTTTAGAAGAGCTTATGCAGCTCTGATTTGATGCGGCCTCATGCGGCCCAGTTCAAATGAACCTATGCGGTTCTGCTTAGCGCGGTCTCATGTGGCCCAGTTCAAATGAGCTTATACGGTTCTGCTTAGCGCGGTCTCATGCGGCCCAGTTCAAATGAGCTTATACGGTTTTGCTTAGCGTGGCCTTATGCGGCTTAGTTCAAAGGGAGCTTATGCGGCCCTGTTTTGTGGGGGTTCATGCGGCTCAGTTCAGAGGGACTTATGCAGCCCTGTTCTGTGGGTCCTCATGCGGTCCGGTGCTTATGCGGCCACGAGACGACTCTCATACGGCTCAAATATAGGGCATATCCCATGCGGCTCGGACATGAGATGTACATGCGGCACGTATAACACAATGAACTTGAACAGTTCAATAAAGACGAAGAAGGCCCGTACATAAACATGCGGCGTGGCCATGATGGTTAGGGTTTTAAGTTCGTACAATTCCTGCCAACATCTTTACCAGCAATGGCAGGGTGAACGTCAGGATAGACTGTGGGTGCCACAGTCGACGAGGAAGCCGCTCATTTACCCTTCGTCGCAGAGGAAGCCTTGGAAGTCTTGGGAACCATTGATGATCGGAGAAGGAAGAGAAGACGGCGACTTAGGGCAAGAATAGTTGAAGAGAAAAGAAAGTAAAGAGTCTCTCTCTCCCAAGAGCACTCGTATTTATAGGCAGACAGGGGGCTCGTAGACCGATGGATGCTTCGATTCATGTGCTGCCTAGGAGAGAAGACCGACTCTTGGATTTCTATCCCCCGCATGTAAAAGATTACTCGTAATCATTAAGAATGAATCCAAATAATTAAAGCTGACTCTTAGAATCCTATCCCAAAAGACGGAATCAAGGGCAATTAATGAGATGCCTACGTGGCAGGCAGAGCTGCATGCGGCCAGAGCAGCCCATGCGGCTAGAGAATTCTATGCGGCTAGAAAATCCTATACGGTCAGAAAAGTTTATGCGGCTACGTGGGCATGCTTCTTATTCAAAGTATTTCAATTTTTGCAAAATTAAAAACTTTGAAGGGGTCTTGTAGAAGCATGAAAAAGAATAATAATTCATATGCGGCCCAGACTCAACATGTGGCTCAAAAGCTCGAAGAATCTTATGCGGCTCGGAAAGATCCAGAGAGCCGCATGCGGCTCAGGGACTTTATGCGGCTCAGGAAGAGCCACGTGGCCTCATACGGCTCAAAATAGGTCGATGACAGCTGGCCATAATTACTTCCTACAGCTGGCTATTTAATGCTCTGACATAAAGTGACAACTCTGATGGCTCTGTCATAATGAAGAGACGCGTCAGGCTCCTCAAAAGACGAGAAAATCTCTGAGACAGCCGGCACAGTCCACAAAGTCCAAAGAAGCTCTCTATACGGACCGCCTAGATCACCCTTATGCGGTTCAGTTGGGGGTTCACCCTTATGCGGCTGCCACCCTCATGCGGCTGCTACTCTCATGCGGCTCGGATTGTGGGGGCTACCCTTATATGGTTCAGTTGGAGGCCACCCCCATGCGGCTGCCACTCTCATGCGGCTCGGATTGTGGGGGCCACCCTTATGCGGTTCAGTTGTGGTTCACTCTTATGCGGCGGTCACTCTCATGCGGCTGCCACCTTCATGCGGCTCGGTAGTCGGGGCCACACTCATATGGCTTTGCCAGGACGCCCCGTCTATGCGGCTCACAGCACAATGACAGTTGGGACACGTGGCAGAAGATCGACTAAGACTTATTCACCCGCGTTTATACGGCTCTCAGCATAATGGCGGCTGGGATACGTGGCAGAAGATTAACCAAGACTTATCTACTCAGATTTGCTGCTATCAACAAATCATCACAATGAAGATTTATTACAATCAACATAACTGTCTGGCTCAATTTCCAACAAACAATGAAGATTTATTGCAATCAACATAACTGCCCGGATCAATCTCCAACAAACAATGCAAATTTATTACAATCAACATAAAAGCCCAGATTGATTTCCAACAAGCAAAATCAAGGCTAATCTTAATCAAATCCCTAACTGCCCACTTTTCAAGGAGCAATTACTACACCTTACTTATCACAAAGCCCTATAAATAGTAAGGTGCCATTCCCTTGTAAAATCCTAGACACAGAGAGCGACACTGGACAGAGAGCGGCGGAGACACAGAGAGAGGCATAGAGCAAAGAGCACCCAGCAAGAGCATTTCTTCATCAGAGTCGAAGCGACGTCCGATCGTCCAAGGAGTAAGACAGAGTTGATAGCACTCTCCCGAGCCTCAACCGTCCCCCCTAGAAAAACAAAACAATTGTACTTTAGATTGCTTTTTCAAGGTTTTGTTCCTAGGCTCTCTTCTGTACAAGCGAGTTTGTAGTTGTGAAGTAAAAGTCCAGTCCTCCCATAAAAATTGTTCTGTTCTTTTATAATCAATGGCAAACAGAGATATTCTCAGAAAAACCAGATCTCCGACCTAAACACAAACAAGGTCTCAAGTTACAAAATAATCAAACATGATCAAACAAACAAACAAACAACCTACTTCTAATCTTATCTCTAAGTTGTACCTCAAACTCCAAAGGCCTCCGGTGGCTATCGGCCCAATGCCGATGTCTGTCCTGCGCCACGCGAAGTCTGTCCCTGATGAGATTCACCTTCTCGGCTGCATCAACAACCATCTCAGGTCCCAATAAAGCTCATTTTCTAACATCATCCCAAGATAAGGGTGTACGATATCTATGCCCGTACAGTGCCTCGAAGGGTGACATCTCAATATTAGCTTGAAAACTGTTATTGTAAGGAAACTCTACCAAGTGCAGGTGATCCTCCTAGGATCCTCCAAAATCCAAGACGCACGTCCGCAACATGTCCTCGAGCGTCTGAATAGTCCTCTCTGACTGTCCGTCCGTCTGAGGGTGGTATATAGTACTAAATTTGAGCTGAGTGCCTAAACTAGTTTACAGACTCCGCCAGAAATGGAAAGTAAAGCATCTATTCCGATCTGAGACAATGCTGACCGGAATTCCATGAATCCTGATAATCTGCCGTATATACATCTCTGCAAGCCTCTCAGCAGACGTACCCATATAAAATGGCAAAAAGTAGGCTGATTTGGTCAACCTGTCTACGATGACCCAAATCGCGTCTTTTTCTCCTGGTGTATGCGGCAATCCAGAAACAAAATCTATCGTAATGTGCTCCCACTTCCACTCTGGAATGGGCAATGGCAGCAACAAACCTCTTAGCCTCTTTCTCTCTGCCTTGACCTGCTGACAGACCAAACATCTGGCTACGAAGCGAGCTACCTCCCGCTTCATCCCAAACTACCAGACGTGCTCCCTCAGGTCCCTATACATCTTATTGGCACCTGGATGTATAGAGTACTGAGATCGGTGGGCCTCCTGCATGACCTGCACCCTGAGCTCTCCACTGGGCACACACAGCCTGTAACCGTACCTCAAAGCGCCATCCTCTGCAAGAGTAAACTCATCATCCACCAGTCCTGGTCGAACTTGCTCTCGGATATACCGCAGAGCAACATCCTCGAACTACGTCGACTTAATCCTCTTAATCAAGTCCGACTGAATCTGAAGGCCCCATATCTGCATCTGAACTCCTGGCACAATCACCTCAATCCCTAGGCTCTCCAAATCTGCTAGCAAGTGACGATCCATAGTCAAACACATGGCTGTCGGATACCTACTCAAGGCATCGGCAGCCACGTTGGCCTTCCCTGGGTGATACTGTAGTAAAATATCGAAGTCCTTCATCAACTCCAACCGCCTGCGCTGCCTCATGTTGAGCTCCTTCTGTGTAAACACATACTTCAAGTTCTTATAATCTGTAAAGATCTCTACCCTCTCTCCGTATAAGTAGTGTTTCCACAACTTCAAAGCAAATATTACTGTTGCCAACTCTAAGTTGTGGATAGGGTAGTTCTTCTCATGGGGACGTAACTGTCTGGAAGCATAGGCAATCACCTTTCTATGCTGCTGCAAGACACAATCCAAACCCTTTCCTGAGACGTCACTGTAGATAGTGAACCCTCCTGATCCTGATAGCAATGTCAGAATCAGAGCTGTCGTTAGCCGCTTCTTCAACTTATCAAAAGCGACCTGACACTCCTCTGACCAAACAAACTCTACATCCTTTCGGGTCAGCCTAGTCAATGGTACTACAATCCGGG
The DNA here is from genome assembly GCA_029216955.1 of Iris pallida. Lineage (NCBI taxonomy): Eukaryota > Viridiplantae > Streptophyta > Magnoliopsida > Asparagales > Iridaceae > Iris > Iris pallida. Next base: position 3,253,686 of record JANAVB010013395.1, read on the forward strand.
AGAAATCCTGCACGAACCTCCTGTAATAGCCTGCCAATCCCAAGAAGCTCCTGATCTCTGCTACTGAACTCAGTACCGACCAAGCCTCAACTACCGTGATCTTCTTCGGGTCAACTGAGATCTCATCTCCAGTCACCACATGACCCAAGAAGTCAACTCTGTCCAGAAAGAACTCACACTTCGAGAGCTTGCCATAAAGCTCCTCCCTCCTGAGTGTCTCAAGAACCACTCTCAAGTTCTCCTCATGCTTCTCCTCAGACTTCGAGTACACTAGGATATCATCGATGAACACCACCACGAACTTGTCCAAGTACTGGTGGAACACCTTGTTCATCAAGTTCATGAATACCGCCGGGGCGTTGGTCAGCCCAAACGGCATAACCAAGAACTCAAACTGACCATATCGCGTCCTGAATGCGGTCTTCGGGATATCCTCCTTCTTCACCTTTACCTGATGATAATCTGACCTCAGATCAATCTTCGAGAAAACTCGAGCTCCGCTCAACTGATCAACGAGATCATCAATCCGCGGCAGTGGGTATCTATTCTTGATTGTGAGGTTATTGAGTACCCTGTAGTCGATACACATCCGTACCGACCCATCCTTCTTGGGTACAAAGAGTACCGGTGCACCCCAAGGTGAAGAACTCGATCGAATGAAGCCCTTGTCCTGCAACTCATCTGTTAGCCCAATAATTATATCATGTTTTTGAATATGGCTAATCAATTAAGTTTACTATAATACCATCACTAATATTCATGTAATCACTATTATGTTACTATTTAAACTTAGCATTGTCTTATGTTAGCATTGTCCTAAATATTCTATATCATATTGCTATGCTTGTATCATATTGTTTTGTTCGTCTAACATGTTCTTATAGACATGCAGTAAGCATGATCAAGCCTTGTCAAACCAGGACACATGCAATGGAGAATTATTGATGGGCCAAAAATGGTGTTATACAAGAAGATTTCTCTGAACAGCCTAACGACCTACCCGAAAGGTATTCAGATTTACAGATCTATTTATCTTTGGACGACCGCCGTCAAGTAAAAAAGGCATCTTTAAGCCTGCTCAAATATTTGAAGAAAGGCGTCATCAAAGGGCTCTTGGTTTTCCTATTTCATTAATGTATTTTTTATATTTATTGAGTCTAGGAATACGATGTACACTGCATCGTACTGACAAATAGGCTACCCAAGAAACGTTTTCAAAATATCCTTTTATTTTGAAAACAAGCCCATTTACAAAAGCTCAAAACTACTTCCTAACTGTTTGACTTTTCAAAAAGTCCAAAACCAATTTGTAAAAACCCTGACAGAACTCCAACAGAACTCCAGGAGTATTCGGCCAGAGTTTGGCCCGAATTCGGCCAGAGTTCGGCTAGAGTTTGGTTAGTAAACGTTGCTTTTTGAACTTGGTCTTCCTGCAGTTACGGATCCCAACGAGATTTTCTCATAGAGTTCTGCCCGAATTCTACCCGAATTCTGTCAGAATTCTGTCTTTAGAAAAACTATAAATAGAGAAGGATTTCGATCATTTCAACTCACTCATTCACTTTCATATCTCTTCTCTATAAGCCTACTACTTCTTCCAAAGTGTTCTGAGCTATTCATTTTCAAATCCCAAGCCAGTTACAATCCTTTAGTCGATTTGCCAGTGCGGTACGGTCTAGAAGTTTCAGAGTGGTTGTAATCAGAGGCTTGATTGAAGAAAGACTCTTCACAATTGAAGTTGGTCGAGTACTTCGGATCAAAGCTCATGTTGTAGAAGTTGTAAGAACTTCGGATGAAAACTTGTGATAATTTTTCATAGTGGATTCAACTGGAAGCTAGTGTTCTTCCGACTGGACTAGTCCTCACAAGAGGGAAACCAGTATACATCCTTTTGTTTGCGTTTGCTCTCTACTCTCTACTTTTCGTTTACATATCTGTGATATATTATCTGTGATCTTATTGCTAATAATTTTTAAATAGTTAATTTTTGATGCCTACTCTATTCACCTTCCCCCTCTAGAGTATTACGCTTTACAACTCGTTCCTACAATCGGTCCTACAATTGGTATCAGAGCAAGTGCTCCTTCTAGAGATATTATTGCAGGTGCTCCTTATAGAGATATTATTGCTTATACCAATTGCTCCTTCAATTGGTATCCTAGCAAGGACTTTATTATTTGGCTTAACATCCTTGGAGCAAATCCTCATTATCAGAGCAGGTTATACAGGTAAAGCGAGGTAACGTTGCTATTATATTCTTATTTATAACTGCTGTTACATAGATCACTATATCACATATGGCAAGTATGTACTTCACAACTGAAGAGCAATCCTCAAATAGACTTCCACTAATTGATGGAACAAACTATAGCTATTGGAAGACACGAATGAGCTTCTACCTGAAGTCTCTAGATTTTGACTTATGGTCAATTGTTGTAAATGGCTACAAGAAGCCTACTGTCACTTCTATTCTCACATCCTCTATAATCAATAAGCCTTATTATAGTTACACGGAGGAAGAAAAGAAGTTAGCTAGCCTTGATGCAAAAGCTATGTATATCTTTTATTATGCTGTAGACACAAATGTATTCAATCTTATTTCTACTTGCACAACATCTCATAAAATTTGGAAAGTTCTTGAAGCTACTTATGAGTGCAGGTATGAAAGCAAAGCTAGCAACTCCAGAGAGAAGGATAGTCTTCATAATGATGAAAATATATACATGACAAAATTAGGATTTAAGGTACAACACAATCCCCTATACGAAGAAGAGCTTGTATGTGACAACTACAAGAAGATAGACCACATCCAAGAAGATTGTACTACTACTAGAAAGGAGAGTCACTACGAACAATCAAACGAAGGAAGATCATCATCTCACAAGCACATTAGCACGAGCATATGGTGTGAAAGCGAAGCAACAGATTCTGAAGAAGAAGAAGAGAGACCTCATCAAGCTGCAAATTTATGCTCAATGGCATTATCTAACGAGGTACAAAGTAATTCTTTTTCTGAAGATAGTGAATTTTCTTATGATGATTTATCTGATGCTTTCAGTGATCTGTTAGAAGAACACAAGAAAGTATTAGATAAGTATAAGCAAGCTAGAAAGGATATTCTATCCTATAAGCGTGAGAATGAAAAGCTTACTTGCTTATTGAATGATGCTAATAATAGTTCTCCTTCTGATAATTCTACTGAGATTTCCACACTGAAGTTTAGATTGCATGAGGCACTTGATTGCATTGAGAAAAGCACTCAAGAAAATGCTAAACTTAAGGAGGAATTAGAATCAGAAAAGAAAAAGTATTCTATTGCTTCATGTAGAATTGACGCTCTTTCTGCTAAGTATGATGAGATCTGTGCTAACTCTAAAAAGTTAGAGATTAGACTGGAAAAGCAGGTAATACAACCTATGACTCAGTCTAACACAGGACACTTAGCACATCACAAAGTCACCCACGTCAGATCTTTTAGAAAGGAAGCAAGCAAAGCTAAAGCTTCACACAACCATGCTTTCTATTACAAGTATCCACGCACATCATATCATACCACTGTACGTTCTTATACTGCTGCACATAGCACTGTTAATACTTTCTGTCATTATTGTGGTTTGAATGGACACGTTTCTAATCGTTGTCAGATTAGAAAACTAGTTGATATAAACTTGTGCAAATGGGTTTCCAAAGCTAACAAATGTGGATCCAAGTATTGGATACCAAAGTCTTCACCTAATATTGCAGGTGAAGCTTCTCAAATCAAATAGAACCATAGAACATGTTGGTGATTGCAAAGCTATAAAGGTCATCTTCCAAGCAATTGTACCAACATAAGTGTGGTCACTAGAACCACTTCGGTAACATGCTTTCTAAACAGTTTTTACTATCTAGCATGTTCTTTTTGATGTCTTGCTACTAGCTCTCATTTATATCTTTTAAATTGTTTATTGTTTGAATCAATGTGAGATATAATCCTAGTATGACTAGTTGTTTAGCTTAAATTGTTTACTTTCCATTAGTGTGACACATTTGTCTATGTATGCTCTTTATTCTTAATCTTTATTCTTGAAGCATGCATAGGAGCTTAATTTTGTTTTGGTGAATATGTTTTGACTCTTCATCTATAATATTTTTTTGGTCACTTCTTATCGATTTGTCTTTACATGTCATATTTACTTTGATCAGTATTTTTGTGAGTATGTATGTTTAGCACAAGTCTCCTATTTACTTGAAAAGTATATACATATACTTTTATGTTAACCTCGTGCTTGCATAATATCTTCACTATTGATTCTCAAATTTTATTGTGATTAACTTCTTATGAATCAATTACATCTTTGTCTGATAATGTTTATTTATGCATATTTTTGATCTTGTGATATTTTTTTATGCTTATTAAGGATACATGAATAATTCATTTTTATTTATATATTTCTCATGTTTCTTATATTTTTGTATAAATATCTTTATGGGGATATATGAGTTAAGTTCAAGTTCTATATTATTTTGAAAAGTAGTTTTTAAACTTGTGCTTATCTCATACTTAAGCTATTGATTACTTTGAACAAATTTATGTTCTTATCTTCATTAGCTTCTTCCTCAAAGCCTCTTTTAATGATTTTTTTTGGCTTTTTGGTTGACATTTTAGATACATGACTCTTATTGAAATATTTTTTAATATCTTGATCTTGATAAACCATTCCTTGGGTATTTACTTTTAGGGATTCTGGATTTCGACGATGTTCGATGATACTGCATATATTCCTTTGAATCTAAGTTCTTAAGAGTATAAATTATTTTGGAAACAAGCCGAAAGGGTCCTTCTGTCATACAGGTGTAAATAGCCTGAAGCGACACGGTGTACTAGTCTTCGGACTATCGCTAGCTGGGAACCGGCCCCTACAGCTAACCCGAAGTGATCAATACTTTATAGACTTAAGATTTATTAAGGACTACTTGCAACTATTATCTAGTTCTGGATCTAAGGTGCTGTCAAATCTCCTAGGTTCCAGAATACATCAGCGTATCTAGATCCTACTTTTTGATTTACAAATATTTTATATTGTTACCCAATGATTTTGTAGCATATATGGATAAATATAATTGATACATCTTATACCTTATGCTACATTGTTCCTAGATTTTTAAGTCCATATAATTTATTTCATATTGCACTAATTTTTCTTAAATCCTCGGTTCTTAAAGAAGAGATTTGTTTTGGGTACAAGCCTACAAAGGGACTTTCTACCACCACGACTACGGTCGAAGCGAAGCAGTACTTAAGTGTTCCTCGGTGAACCTCCGTTAGCTGGGACAGTACCTCTACAGCTAACCCAAGATTGATCAACGCTTTATAAACTAAAGGTTTATTTTGATCTAGTTGCAATTGTTATCTTTTGGATTTTAGATTTGATGGATAATATTCTCTCTTTATATTGTCACAAAAGGTAGCATATGTTGATCTAATTGTTATCTTTTGGATTTTGGATTTTGGATTTTAGATTTGATGGATAATATTCTCTCTTTATATTTTCACAAAAGGTAGCATATGTTGATCTATTGTCGATTGTGAGATTCTATAGCATAGATCAATTTATGTCATCTTTTGACTTATACGATTATTCATCATGCTAATTTGAAATATCTTTTGATTATTTTATTTTTAAATGTTCATTTAATGGATATTTCTTCTTTTGTCTAAAGATGATTATTTTTCGTATTACTCATTGAATATTATGGTATTGTGATTTCATCTTTAGCTTGTGTAATATTCATAATATTCATGTTCTTGAACTTTATATTATTATCTTCTTATTCAAGTTACTTACTGTCTACAACAGTAATTCTTTGCAGGGGAGAAGTCAAGCAAATTGAATCTCTCTCAAAGCGTTTCTTTTCTTTAAACCTTACGGTTGTCAGGTGGACACTGTGCTAAGGCTTTAAAAGGGAAGAAATAAACTTTGATAAGAAGACCTAATATTTTTGAATTAATTTTCTACCTTTGAAAATATGTCTCTGAATTTTATTTTAAAATTTTGTCAATATTATTATTTTTGGATATAGCTATGTAAAGTGGAGTAGTTAATTGTTTTAAATCAATTATCCCCTTGACATGTCATATATCTAGAATAAACTTTTCGTTGGACATTTATCTAGTTTTATTTGTTCAAATGGATTTATTTATGACTTATGGATTCTTTTATTGAAATTGTTTCTGTGATTCGAATCGCCAGCTTTCAGTCTGAGGACTAAATGGACGCATTCAAACATTTATTAAGACAATTTTTTTGTAATAAATCCACATTTTTTAAAAGTCTTTTTATTTCTTTTTGATTTATTGAATCTGTCTGGTACTCAAATTTTATTATTAAAGACAGTTTTCAAAATCTTTTAATGTCTTGAAATATTTCTTTTATATATATATTGGAGATATATTTTGTTTGTTCATCTTTAAGCATTTATTTATTGGATATTTCTTTTTTTCTTGCCTAAAGATGATATTTTGTTTTGAGTTTGGAATTTTATATGCATTTGATCAAAGGAAAGAAAGATGCATATCTTGGATATCCCTTAGATCTTGTGATTATTTATTTTATCTATTTTAGGTATATAAATTATTTTTGAACTATATACGCATATTTTAAGGGGGAGCAAATTAATCGTTTTAATTTTTTTTATGCCCTTAATATGTGGTATACCTAGTTCATCATGGACATACATTATTTTACTTAAAATATCTTGTTGAATTGTTCATGATATTTGGATTTTTGAGTTTATGAGAGAATATATGATTATTATTATTTATTTTTAATTCTCTCATTCGAATTACTAAAAGTTATCTTGCCACATATATAGTTAATTATCCTTATTTGATTGAGTTTTAAAACTAATTTGGCATTTTTTATTTAGATTTTATCTTAAAGTTCATGATTATCTATATTTAGACTGATCATACTTTGCGGGGGAGCATTCAAGTCGACTGGATTTCTTCTTCTCAAGTATTTTGTCTTCATTACCTTCATGTTTATCTGATGGATATATATCATGCTAAGGTAATTGAATTCAAATACATGAACTTTGGTATAGATTTTGCATAGATTCTAGTATACGTATTTTGATTTCTTTTCGATGATTATACTCTTTATTGAATTGATTCACTAATTTGTATGGGCAAATTATGAATCATATTTTTTGTGATCATTGTTCAAGTCTCATTATAGTTTTGATTTTTTTATATATACTAGATCTGCGAATTTCTATTCCTCATGATTTATTTATGACCAATGATTGATTCTTACTGTATTGATAGATTTTTTTTGGTCAAATGACATTCAAAACATATTTTATTTTTGGATTTATAGTTGGTAAACTATGTATTGATTGCTTTCAATGTTTTTAAGTTCAACCAACTATGTTGTGTTTTGACAAGTTTTTCTACTTTAGTTATGCAATTTTCCAAACTTGTTACAATGTTCTCCTAATCCTTGATCATGATTATTTGTGCTTTCCTCCTTTACTTATGCTTGAGTTTATTTTAGCTTTAATTACGGGAGAGCTTATTTTTGATCATGTCAAAGGGGGAGAAATAAGTTTAAGTCAGCACATAATATTCTAGAATTATGTGTTTATTAGTGATACATGCATCTATTGTATATATATTAAACTTAAAGGATTTGCCATAATCAAAAAGGGGGAGATTGTTAGCCCAATGATTATATCATGTTTTTGAATATGGCTAATCAATTAAGTTTACTATAATGCCATCACTAATATTCATGTAATCACTATTATGTTACTACTTAAACTTAGCATTGTCTTATGTTAGCATTGTCCTAAATGTTCTATATCATATTGCTATGCTTGTATCATATTGTTTTGTTCGTCTAACATGTTCTTATAGACATGCAGTAAGCATGATCAAGCCTTGTCAAACCAGGACACATGCAATAGAGAATTATTGATGGACCAAAGACGGCATTATACAAGAAGATTTCTCTGAACAGCCTAACGACCTACCCGAAAGGTATTCAGATTTCCAGATCTGTTTATCTTTGGACGACCGCCGTCAAGTAAAAAAGGCGTCTTCAAGTCTGCTCAAATATTTGAAGAAATGCGTCATCAAAGGGCTCTTGGTTTTCCTATTTCATCAATGTATTTTTCATATTTATTGAGTCTAGGAATACGATGTACACTGCATCGTACTGGCAAATAGGCTACCCAAGAAACGTTTTCAAAATACCCTTTCATTTTGAAAACAAGCCCATTTACAAAAGCCCGAAACTACTTCCTAACTGTTTGACTTTTCAAAAAGCCCAAAACCAATTTGCAAAAACCCTGACAGAACTCCAACAGAACTCCAGGAGAATTCGGCCAGAGTTCGGCCCGAATTCGGCCAGAGTTCGGCCAGAGTTCGGTTAGTGAACGTTGCTTTTTTAACTTGGTCTTCCTGCAGTTACGGATCCCAACGAGATTTTCTCATAGAGTTCTGCCCGAATTCTGCCCGAATTCTGTCAGAATTCTGCCTTTGGAAAAACTATAAATAGAGAAGGATTTCGATCATTTCAACTCACTCATTCACTTTCATATCTCTTCTCTATAAGCCTACTACTTCTTCCAAAGTGTTCTGAGCTATTCATTTTCAAATCCCAAGCCAGTTACAATTCTCTAGTCGATTTGCCAGTGCGGTACGGTCTAGAAGTTTCAGAGTGGTTGTAATCAGAGGCTTGATTGAAGAAAGACTCTTCACAATTGAAGTTGGTCGAGTACTTCGGATCAAAGCTCGCGTTGTAGAAGTTGCAAGAACTTCGGATGAAAACTTGTGATGATTTTCCTTAGTGGATTCAACTGGAAGCTAGAGTTCTTCCGACTGGACTAGTCCTCACAAGAGGGAAACCAGTATACATCCTTGTGTTTGCGTATGCTCTCTACTCTCTACTTTTTATTTACATATCTGTGATATATTATCTGTGATCTTGTTGCTAACAATTTTTAAATAGTCAATTTCTGCTGCGTACTCTATTCACCCCCCCTCTAGAGTATTACGCTTTACAACTCGTTCCTACAATCGGTCCTACATCATCCACCTGCTTCTTCAATTCCACCAACTCGTTGTTGTTCACTCGATAGACAAGATGAGAGATCGGTTCCGTGCCGGGAACCAAGTCTATCGAGAACTCAACGTCTCTATCAGGTGAAAGTCTTGGCAAATCCTCCGAAAAGACGTCCATGAAATCTACAATCAAGGGATGTGGAACCGCCTGCTCCTCAACTGAAACTTCGTAGAAAAGTTCGCTGCTCTGCTCCGCCTGTCGTCGGGTGAACTCAAACTCTGGCTCTCCTGGCGCTCCAAACAGAACCCTACCCCCACGGCAATCTATGCTTGCGTGATGCCTACTCAACCAATCCATACCTAATATAATATCGTAGTTCGGTAGCGGCATTACGAGCAAACTCACCTCCAACTCCCAGCCTTCCAAAATAATACTTTGCCCTCTACAAACATCACTCACGAGGATAATACTACCCCCGGTCGTGATCTTGTAGGTCCTAGGCAATTATTCAGATACAAGGCAGTGTCTAACAGCAAATGATACAGATACAAAACTGTGAGAAACCCCAAAATCAAATAAGGTGAAAGCTAGAATGGAGTCGAGAAGAACAGAACCTGCGATCAGCTCCCCAATAGCCTCTGCATCCTTGACCGCCATGGCGAAAGCTCGCCCCTGCTGGCCTCCCTTGGCCTACTGCTAATGCTGCACGAACCGCTGCCGCTGAGTCGGCAACGGTCCCTTCTGCTGTACTGCTGGGGCTCTGGCCCCCGCTCGCTGAGCTGCTCATCCTGAAGACAGAGGGCACCCCCTCAACTGGTGCTCTGCCGAACCACAGAGTAGGCACCTCCCGAGCCCCTTCCTGCAATCATTCCACACATGCCCTAGTTTCTTACAGAAACCACAACTGACGGGCTGCTGCCTGAGTGCCTGCGGCTGAACCCTCGGCTGCTGCTGTACCTGCTGAAAAGGTACACGGCCCTGCCCCTGGAATTGTCTCTGCTGATGCTGCTGCTGAAAGTACGACCTCTTGGCCGATCCTCCGCTACTACTGGCTTTCTGAGTGTCTCGCCCCCTCTTGAGGCTCAGCTCAAGATCATCCTCTGCTGCTTAGGCACCCATCAGGATCTCCTCAAAAGTGGCGCTGCGGGAACTCTTGGTATAGGACTTTACCTCCTTGACTAGCCCCTTTCTGAACCTTCGGGCCTTCGTCGCCTCAGAAAGCCCTTCAACAAATCTGTCCAGATGGCAGAACTCCCTTGTCTACTCCTCGACAGTCTAACTGCCCTGCACCAAAGCCTCGAACTGCGTCTCGAGGGCACCAAGCGCTGCGTCGGGGAAAAACTTCTCCTTGAACAGCTTCTTAAAAGTTGCCCAAGTCTGCCTAACTGTACCAACCCTCGGGTCTGTCTGGAACCACGTGTGAGCTAAGTCCTGCATCATTCTAGCCGCCGCCTCAATATGCAGTCTCGCTGGAATCTACGCTAGCCTGAAAATCTCCTCTATGTGCTCGATCCATTCATCTGCGTACAGGATGCCCTCTGTACCCCTGAAGTCTCGCGGGTGCATCTTCTAGAAATCCTGTATGCCCTTCTCCTTCGGCTGATGCTGCTGCTGACCTGCCAGAGGCTGAGCTGTAGCCCTCTCAACTGTCGTCAAGGCCAGATCGATGCCCCGACTGAACTCTGTCGTCTGACGCTGCTGCTGAGCCTGCTGGGCCTCCATGAACTGCTGGAAGAAAGTGAACAGCTGTACTGCATTGACGGATCCTGAAGGCGGCTGCTGTTGCTGGAGCATCTCCAGAATGACTGGGCTCTACCTGCGCACTGGTGGAGGGGCTCCTCCGAAGGCAGCTGAAACATCCACCCCAGCTGGCATAACTGGTGCTGCAGTACCGGGGGCTGGCTGTACAGGACGAGAGGTGGCAGACCTCTCATCAGTGTCCCCCTGTCCTGGGCGATGAGATCTAGTCTCGACCATCCTGGAGACAGATCAAACAAGAATAATTTCTGAGAATGAGTCGAAATAACAAAGGAGGATAGTTTATATTTAAGGGAAGACAATAAGCAGCAAATTTAGATAAAAGAAATCTGATTAAGAGTTTTTCCTAATGTGATTGAGTACCTCCAAAAATATCCTAATCCTACTGCAGGCTGCAGTGATACTCTAGTTCGAATACAACTGCAATCTAGGACCTGCATAGGCCACCACTAAAAACGTGTCACGACTCGTACCCAGTGTAGGGGCACGAGAAGTGGGTACGTCCAGCCTACACCGCAGTATCGACGGTAAAACGCTGTCCTAGGTCACATATATCTAACAGCTAAGGTACATTGCACAGTTATACTCTCTGAATGGAGGAATAATATAAGTATAAATCTCAATCACAGCTAAGGAAGATGTACGATAAGACAGATAAGAATATCAACAAAAACCACAGATGAAATACGATAAAGAGAGAATCTAAAGTGTCTAAGATAAACATCTAACAAGATCCACAAATCCACATCATCACAATCTCTAATACAATATCCAGATGAGATACAACTGAAATAAGAAACTAAACTAAAGGAGTGTCGTAAGCAAGTAATGGATCCTGCTGTAAGTCCAAGTCACAGGTGTCCTCTAATGCTGCCCCGTAGTAGGTGGTACAGCACGCCTCATCCTCGTCCTCTATAAAATTTTTAACAGGTCTAGTCAGGACAGGAGCGAGCGCAGTACATCTCACACAGTTCATAATATGACAGGATATATAAATATGCTATAGAGTAAGATACATGAAACGCTGGAAAAATATATGAAATAAAGGAGATGAATGTAAAGAAATATCTACTATAAGTAAAGAACTAACAGTAAACTAGTGCTTTAGAGTACAAGATAGACATGTGAACGGCTTGAATTTTCACATGAGTAATCTAAGAGTTTGCACATGAGTATACTACTTTGGAATTGTTCACATGACCATTTATACTCCTCCGTACCCCAATCAATACACAAGGATCCAGATAGATTATGTTATTGCACATGATATCACATAAAGTCCCATAAAAGGGTGCACATGATTGTATACATGGGGGCTCTATGAACATGAGAGTACATAAATCACAAAAGTGCACATGAATGGTGAAAGCACCAGAGTACATGATTAAAGTAAAACGCACATGACATACTGTAACCCGATGCTCCCGAGGGGGATAACATCTCATGAAGGGATCCATATAGTACCAATCCGTGTTAACAACGTGACATCATTAAGTAAAGTAATCTAGAGCGTAAATGTAAATCCTATCAAGTATGAAACGGTCAGAAAATGTACTCGCCTGATATCCTGAGTATCTGAAGTGAATATACTGTCTGAGAAAAGGTGTCTGACTCCTATTTAGAACAGCACAAGTCACAACATATCCAAAATGGTAAAATAGAACACTACAATGCATTCTACATAATGTTTGGGTCAATCTAGGCTAAATTCAACCTTTGGTCAACTCTAGTCAACTACACTAGTCAACAAGGTCAAGTCCTAGCCCAGACAAGTCTCACTAAGCCTAACCATGTCTATCCTAGCATTCATGTACCATCACAATGCTATACAAGCTATCAAATATACAATTTCCTATATATACATATATATTCAATACACATATTGCATACACTAGTATAGGCAATCATTCATAGGCACACTCATATAGGTTATCATGTATAGGCAATGTTAAGTTTAAAATAGTTTTCAGTCACATGGGTTTCCATATTATCATGCATGATTATATATATACATATAATATATATATATAGAGAGAGAGAGGTGTAGAGTGAAGTGGCATGTGTGTGTGTGTGCCATGTGTGTGTGTTTATAATGTAGGTGTGTGTATACAGTGGTGTGTCCCAGGTTAGTAATGTGTGGTTATAGCAGTAGATATAGGTGTCTCAGGTTTTGAATGTACATGTGTGTGTGTGTGTATACAAGTAAAATATGTGTGTGTGTTAGATTACAACATAGGTTATAGAGTGTATAGGTGTGTATAGATAGCAGCTGTATGTGGTAACAGTACATAGGGTTCTCAGGTTTTTAGAGTGTGTGTGAGTGTTTCAATGTGTGCTTCCAATTTAAAATGTGTGTAATGTGTTCCAGTTTCCAGTTCAATATGTGTGTGTACATACAGATTACATCCTAGGTTTTGAGCATGGTGTGTGTGTTGTAGCTGTACAAATAGGGTGTTCTCAGGTTTTACATTTCAATGTGTGTGAGTGTAATTCATAGGGTGTGTCCCAGGTTTCCTGTGTGTATAGCAGCAGTAGGGTGTTCTCAGTTTTAGAGGGTGTGTGAGTGTGTATATTAGAAATCAGTGTAGCAGTAGAGTGTATATACAATGTTCCCAGGCTTGCCATCCATTTGCATTTCGAAAGTCCCAATAGCCAACTAACATGAATCCCAATAATGTAACTTAATTTCAGATATAATATATAATCTAACATTGTAAATTAATCTTCTAAAATCAGTAAAAACACAATTAAAACTCAGGAAATGGTTTGACAGAACTTAGTATCAGACTTTTGGGGGAAAACTCAATTTCGAATTCAAAATACAGTCAATATTAAGTTTAATGGGTTGGTAAATGTTAGTGCACCTGTGTATGTGTTATACAATTGATTTGGTGTCCATAAAATCAAGACACGACGTGTCTACACCCTCTCGAACACTCACAGACACATGCACAGACACACAGTCTCGTGCACACGTGTGTGTCGATCCAAGACACGACACACGATACGACACCACTCGTGCACGTGTCCACGTGTTCGCCTAGGGTAGGGCTATGTGCCCAGTAGCCTGAAACAAGTCCACGACGTGTCCTGTGCGGACACGAGATCCGTATCAGAAGTGAGTTTTCGTGTGTGTGTTCAGTATAAAATCGATACGATGGCTAGAACGTGTCCGACACGACACGATGTGACCTGACACTTAGAGGATGTAGTGTCAGTCACGTGTCCTAGCCACACACCAAGTATCGTGTCCCCAAGTGACACAGATACTTCATACTGCCTCACGGGTAGCAGGACACTGGTCGAACCCTCGTGCAGCGTGTTCTACTGCTCGTGGACACGACACAGACACAAAAACACTCTCAGTCTGACACGAAATCAAAGTACACCTATAAGTCTACAAAATTGTTCAAATATATTTCGAAAATAGCAAAATAAATTCCATTATGGCATTCTAACAAACACTTACAAATAGAAAATGATACGTGTCCGATACGGACATGAAACTAATGCAAAACTTCACCAAACACACACCACAGCTAGGAGACACCTAGATCTAGGCTATCATGCAAAGAAATCAGGATCAAATGATAGTTTGAGGTATTTACCTATAGAGTATCAAACTCAAAGAAAAGCCCCAAATAGGAAGATTCCTCTTGCAAGTTAAAATGCTCCAAATTGTACCAAATCTGAGATTTCTCTTCATGAACAGCAAATAGAGTGGGATTAGGTTCTAATGCAAGAAACTAGAGTCAAAAATGAATTAAAATGAAAAAGTTATGGATTGAAGAAGAAGGACCAATGCCTCTTTCTTTTCAAAAGTCGTTGTGATGCAAAAGAGGCAAGAACTAGGAAGAGAGATTAAACGGGGGGATTCCCTATAGGGGCCGGCCATGTAAGGAAGAAATTAGGGTTAGGGTTGTGGCTAATGGGCTTGGGCTAAGTTTTAATGCTAAATGAAATCAATCCATAAGTCAAAAGTCCATGCACTAAATCACTTATTCTCTATATGAAACTTGATTCAAAATAACTCAATTTGGGTTGACTTAAGTTAGATTAGGGTCCCACCATGCTAATCAAGTCACCATAGCTAAAGTCAACATCTAGGTTAGTCTCCAAAGTCTCAACTAGCAAAGGTCAAAAATAACAACCATCACTCCAATAATTCAAAATAAATCCAAAATTCTCAAAATGACCAAAATGCCCTCAAGCTAAAATATGGTAGTGACAGAAATATCACGTGTTTGTTTCTCAATGATAGATTCATCATCGTGTAAGCTTAATTTAAGCTTGAATACCTCCTCTGTGTCCTCTGTGGGAGGTGTGTCTCTAACATTATCTAGTAAGCATGAAAGTCTATGGATCTCAGCTTTATGAGCCATGATTTTATTCTTAGCATGTTTATACTTGATAATAACCTTTTTGTGGTCTTCAAGCAGATCACTAAAGGCATCACCAAGTTCATCAAAAGTGAAATCATCAAGAGGATCATGAGTTACCTTATTAGATGTTGCCATTAGGCAGACGTTAGCCGAGTCTTAGGGAGTGTCATCTTCCTCGTCTGAGTCACTGGCTTCGCTTTCATGCCAGATACTGGTGTTGGCATACTTTCGTGAGGATGACTTCTTATACGGCTTCTCATATCTGCCTCCTTTATTTGCTACAGGACAGTCTTTTCTTACGTGTCCTGTCTTCTTACAGCCGAAGCAAGTGGGTTCTTCATCGTCTTCCTTTTGGTCCTTCTTTCTTTGGTTGAAGCGTAGAAACTTCTTGAAGTTGCACACCAAGAGTGCTTGATCATCACCATCGAAATTATCGTCGTCTGTCTCCTCTGGAATGGTTCTTCGGCGATGAGCTCTAAGCGTGATTTCCTTTTGCTTTGGAGCAGGTTTTCAAAGTCTTTGAGATCGAGCTCATGAGTCATCAGCTTGCCCATCAGAGTTTTCATTGACATGTTGGTGATATCATTGCCTTCGATGATTGTCGTCACCTTGGGGTTCCAGATTTTTGGTAGCCCCCTGAGCAGCTTGCGGATCTTCTCATGGTTGGAGTACTCTTTGCCAAGGGAAGATAGTGGGTTGACAATGTCGAGGAACCTTGTAAACATTTGAGTGATTGTCTCATTTGGCTTTATCTTGAATGCCTCGTATTCTTGTGTCAGACGACTGATTTTTGATTCTTTAAAATGTGTAGTTTCTTCATGGGTCACCTCCAGAATCTTCCATACTTCATGTGAGGTGGAGCATGTAGAGACCATGTTGAATTCAATCATGTCTGTGGCACAAAAGAGAGCATTAATTTCCCAAGCATCTAGACTAGTCTGTTTCTTTTCCTGGTCGGTATATTTGTCATGGGGTTTGTCAGTGAGAGTCCCCTCGACAGCAATTCTAGCAGGCTTCTTGTAACCATCAGTGACGATGGTCCAAAGAATAAAGTCTAGAGACTTGAGATAAAAACTCATTCTAGTCTTCCAATAGGTATAGTTGGTTCCATCAAATAAGGGTGGCCTATTTGTGGACTGTCCCTCACCATAGTTGGTAAAGATAGGTTGTGTGGTTTCCATGGATCAGCTCTAGGATGTTAATCCGATATGAGAGAACAGAGCTCTGATACCAATTAAAGTACATGTAGGCAACTCTAGAGGGGAGTGAATAGAGTTTGTGTCGATAATAACCAAATAAAAATTAACTCTTTCACCAACATAATAATTAATCAGAGTATTAATTCGAAAATAAAAGAGATCAAAAAAGCATACAGAAACACAGCAGTTTTAACCTGGTTTCCCTCGTGGAGGACTAGTCCAGGACTAAGAACTCTTGCTCGGGATTAAAATCCACTATTTGTGAAATAGAGGTACACCACGTGCCTTTACTCAGAAGAGCACGCCAACTTCTTACACTTTCGCTGAGGCAAAAATTGGAATTGTTCAAGCGACTACTTTCAAACTCTTGCACAGAACTTCTAGCTGAATTGCACTGAGCACCTTGGGACTTAGGAAGTTGTGTGGCTAGTAGATGGAAAGAGTAGGCTTAGAATGTATAAGGCTATAGAAGATGAGATGAAGAGATGAATGAAAATGAAAGAAATCATGCCTATACTAGTCTAGGGAGGCAGAGTTCGGCCAGAACTCTATCCCAAAATTTAAATTTTTGGCAGTTGGACAACTAGCAACCAGCAAACCCTAGAAATTAGGATCCTTAAATTAAGGAACCAGAGTTCGGCCTGAATTCTATATTCTTGGGCCAGAATGGATAATGGGGCTAGGTTGTTCAAATGGGCTTTGTTTGATTTGGTGATTGTTTGGTGGAGCTTTGGATAAGTGATTCTAGGTTTAAGACACTCAGTGCTACTCAGCGTACATAATCTTAGACTCAAATAAATGTAAAAATTACAGACACAGAATACAAGTAATAGCTTCATATGTTGATGACGTCTTGTCTCAAACCGATATGTGATGATGTTATGTCTTTGAGCTAGATGTGTCATATTGGATATAACAGATATCATTTTTGTCAATACTCAAAATTAGGTTGACTGTGATCCAGTTTGGTCAACATCATCCTTATACCTCAGACACATCATCTGTCAGATCAGGAACAACTTGTTACCCCGGTCTGCTTCACGTACAAGGATTATTGGTTCTTCCAAATTGTTCTCGTGTGCTCAATATTGACGATGTGATTGTACACATTCTTGTAAACGAAGTGTCTGATATATCTGTACACTTGTATGTGCTCGAATTTCCAGTCCTCATCGAATTTCTTACTAGGCTTCTCGGAAGCAAATACAGAAAGATGCTTCATGACGAATAACAAATCCTTCAGCTTGCTCTGCTAATAATGATAATTGGAACCGTTTAGGTTTATCATGTGCACCGACTTCGTGTCCATCTCTTCTCTTTGGCTTGACTGTTACACCTCCTTTGAACCCAAAGTTGTGAAACCACTCTTGGAGTATCAGCAAAATAAATTAAAAGCTCTGATACCACTCTATAGGTATTAGTAGAACCAAAAGCTTATATACCACCTTGTTGGAAATAAAATGAGGAAACCATTCGCCTAAACTAAAGAGACTGTTAGAGAACCGAAGTAAAGCGCAGAAACCAAATCGCCAAAATCACACAAAGAGCCAAAACGTAAACACAATAATTTTTTATGTGAAAAAATCTTGGTGAATTCTTTACTATTGGAATAAAGGGATATAGACTCCTTACAGACATCTCATCGATCAAAATCGGATCACCACAACTACTTGGAAGATGAAAACTTGATTATAGACTCCTAAAGAATGAAGACGACGAAAAATATTACCCGAAACTGTCTCTCTTTGAAGTAGCCACCAATCTCTCTCTCTCTCTCTCTCTCTCTCTCTCTCTCTCTCTCTCTCTCTCTCTCTCTCTTTCTCTCCAAAAGATGTAAACATCAACTTGCATATGGATTGGTGTTAGAAAATACCTATATATAGTCCCCTCAATTCCGCAATAAATATGAAAAATTAGATTTGATCCAAGAGTGTAGATAAACACCCAGAACTCGTCTCAGCCCAACAAACCAAATTTGGGATTGAGTTTGGTCTAACTAGGCAGAATAGTTCTGCTAGAGTAGACCGAATACGAACCGAGTTCGGTCACCCCCTGCCAAATAGTTATGTCTGAAATAGACCGAACTCAAACCGAAATTAATCTACTCTAGGCAGATTCTCAAACTGCATATTTCTGAACTCTGCTACGACGCCTTTAACTTTTCGAGCTTCTCCGATACACAGATGATGCTTGTCGCACTCCGGAGTATTCTCTTCATAGGTTGAACATCCCACTAAACTCCAACATATAGTTATTCGGAAAACTTGTAGGCTATGTGCTTTCCAAGTAATTAGTACTTGTTTTTCTATCGCATGATCTTGTAGTTTACTTAATATCAGCAATGAGCAAGCACTTCAGCTTTGGATTATATTAATTTACAAATTATCTTATCCAATTTCCAAAATATATATCATGACATGTAGCATTACTTTTACATTTATACCTTTTACTTTTTCTGCCTTTGAAAAAAATCAAAAAATAAGATGCATATAATACAACACAACGTTAAGGGCCGAGTTTTTAAAATTAACAATTCATGAGTTCTAGGATTTTTTTACTATTATTAAAGTCCTTTTGAATTAAAGCTCCTGGATCTGCCCGAAGTGCATTTAAACCCTCCTTAGAGTTGTCTCGTTTGCAAAATAAGACCTTTTAGAAAACTTAAGCAGTTTGCACCTCCCACAAACCATGTTTTGCTCAGAATGCCCCTTTCCGTCAAAATGATGTTAGAAGTAGCCGTTAGGACCCATTTATAGGAGAAAGGAAATTTTTTACTCCCCAAAATACCCTTCTATTGTAACGTTAGCTTCTTGGCTCCCTTCCATTCTCTATATAGGATTGTTTGAAGCTTGTTTGAAACATAAAACCCAAGCTTTCTATTTTCTACATATTTGACTAGTTGGTTGGTAGGGAAAATAACATTTAATTTTTTTCATATTCCTTTTTATTTTACTTATTTGCTATCATTTAATGTATTGAAGCTTTTTCTTACCTACAGATCTCGAATCCAACTGCAAATTATGGCCAGTAGCTCGCAATATTCATTCTCAAGACGTCCAAATAGAAATTATGGAAGAACAATTTATTGCTATTGTGGATTAATTAGTCCACTGAAGACTTCATGGACACCAACAAATCCTGGAAGAAGATTTTACGGGTGTGCAAATTTTCTAACAAATTCTTGTGATTTTCTACTATGGGAGGATGAGAAACTTTCAGAACACTATCAAATTCTAATGTGGAATTTAATGAAAGAAGTAAAGGAGCACCGAGGCTAAGGTTTACAGCCTATTCCAAGAGAATCGACAGCGGCGGTGGCAGCAACTGAACCCAGACCATGCTTCAACATACATATTTTACAATTTATTTTTGGATTTTTGACATGTTTAGTACTATTTAAGGTATTCGTTTAAGAAATACGGATGTGATGAATGTTGCAGTTGCAATTCAAGATTTGTACCCAGATCATATTTTACATGTTTTGTATCAAGATTTATAATTCAAGTTTCTAATTCAAGCAACATGAGAAAATTGCTAATGTAAACTACAAAATGGAACACATATGTTCCTATATGAACTGCAGTTGCATTCTAAAATGATAAAAAGCAACATGAGCAAATTGCCAATGTAAACTGCAAAATGGAACACATATGTTCCTATATGAACAGAACATGTAAACTGTAAATGAACTGCCACATATGTAAACTGCAAATGAACTGCCAAATGTAAACTGCAAATGAACTGCCAAATGTAAACACAATAGGAACACATATGTTCCTATATGAACTGCAGTTGCATTCCAAAATGATAAAAAGCAACATGAGCAAATGTAAATTGCAGTTGCATTCCAATATGTTCCTATATGAACTGCAAAATGGAACACATATGTTCCTATATGAACAACAACATGTAAACTGCAAATGAACTGCCAAATTTAAACACAATGTAAACTGCAAAATGGAACACATATGAGAAAATTCGAAAACATGAGCAAGTTGCCATGTTCATGAACATAAACATGAGAAAAATGGATACTACACAATATAAACTTTCATCAAAATGCCATGTTCATCAACATTTCATTTCTTCAACAACATTTCATCCAACTACTTAAACACATTCCAAAATAAAATCTGAAGACATGAAGAGTTCACCAAAGACATTAAGAGTTCACATATCCATTTGTACAACAACAGGTGATACAACTACTTAAACACATTTATTTCTTAAGAGTTCACACCATCATCTATACTGCACATCCATTCTTTATCTAAAATATATAAACTGCACATCCATTTGCTTTGCTCCCACATCCTTGTATACTGCAGAAAAGAAAAAAAGAGTTAGTGACAGCAGCATGAGGTAGGGACAATGCTGAAATGAAGAAGAGTTATGAACCTGTAGCATGACAAACCTTGGTAGGGATAGTAGCATGACAAAATGATAAAGACCCCACAGCAACATTCAGCATGACAAAATGATAAACTTGGTAAGGACAGTAGCTCAGAAGAGTTAGTGAGTAAAAGATAATGGGTCACCAAAATGATAAAGACCCACAGCAACATTCACCAAAATGACTAACATTCATTCAGCGTAACAGAGCACCCCACAGACAGAGTACCCCACTTAAACAGGTAGGGACAACAGCATAATAGGTCACCAAAATGATAAAGACCCCACAGACAGAGCATAATCCCCACTTAAAGAGGTAGGGACAGCAGCATAATGGATCACCAAAATGATAAAGACCCCACAGACAGAGCATAATGGGTCCCAATTCATCATTGCCACACATATCCTTATACCCACATAACTCAAATTCATCATTGCCAACTTTCAAAATGGGACACCAAAATGATAAGGACCCTTTCCTTGTCTACAACCTATAAAAAGATGAGTAACAAATAATTAAAATGCAAAATAACATTTAATGAGTAACAAATAATGAGCAAAATTCATGTATAAGAACGACCTTTTGGAGCTAACATTCTCCCCCCTTGCAACACTTTCAGAATTATGGTCCACATTTCCTTCAAGATGAGGTGTTGGATTACCATGACACGCATGCAGAGTTGACCTTGGTAGCTTAGGCCTACCTGGTTTGCCTTTTGGCACTATCTCCTTCTCCTTGAAAGGATTTGGGCATGCTCTTGAGTTATGCCCTAACTGCTTGCACTTGCCACAGGTGATAGTGCCTCTAGTCATGACTTTTCCAGCTTCCTTCTTAGACATTCTTTCATCATCTTGTTTCTTTCTCTTCTTTTGCCTTCTCCCAGTTAGGACATGGACCACAGGGGTATTATAGGTACAACATTTTGAAGCTGTCTTAGATTCCTCATTGAAATAGGGTTGATTATCTCTGCATAAGCCTTCAAGTAAGTAGACTTGTGATAGCACTTGTCTACATAGTCTTCAATAGAGTGCCTCTTCTTCTTAATACATGCAGCTGCATGGTCACATGGAATACCTGTGAGTTGCCATTCTCTACAGCTGCAGCTCTTTGCTTCCAAGTCCACTGCCTCATTAAGTCCTCTCTGGCTCACTTCAAATTTATTGAACCCAGAAGTAATAACCATACATTTTCTTGCACCCTCTTTGGCTTCTTCCAGTTTTTTCATTACTTTAGGAACAATGACCCCATCATGAGCTCCCATTCTTTCTCTCTTCTCATGGAACCTTACCATGAGCAATCTTCTTATAGTTTCCAGCAGACAGATAATGGGCTTGTCCCTTGCTTTCAATATGTGCTTATTCTATGACTCACACATATTATTGCTTGAGAGCTCACACTTAGAATTGGTTGAGAACCCATGCTTTGACCACTGACCTGTAGGAAGTTTATCTAACCATTCATAGGCCTCCTTGCTTACTTTCATGATCTTATTCATTGCTTTCTCAAAATCAACTAAAGTGCATGCCTCTGAAGCTTCCCACAAAAGATACTTCAACTTGGACCCTGGATGTTTCTTCTTGAAATTGTCATATATGTGCCTAACACAAAATCTATGCTCTGCATTAGGAAGAAGATTGTGAAACACATCCAGTAGGCCTTTTTGTCTATCAGAAATCCAGGTGATTGCATTTCCATCCATGCCAAGTGCATCCAATAGTTGATCCATGAACCAGTTCTAAGTTTCCTTATTTTCTATCTCCACAATAGCCCAAGCAATAGGAAAAAACTGTTGTTACCATCTCTTCCCACTGCACTAAGAAGTTGCCCTTTGTACTCAGTCTTCAGAAAACACCCATCCAGACCAATGAATGGTCTACAACCTTCTTTAAAACCCTTTATCACAGCCTTCAAAGTGTAGAACACCCTCACAAATCTGGTGGACTTTCCATCTTCCTCTAATTCTCCTTTGACCCTAACAACACTCCTAGGATTGGTAGACATCACCAGCATTGCATACTCCCTGATGTAAGCATATTGGTCTTGGGCATGCCCTTCAATCAACTCTAATGTCTTTTTTTTTGCCCTTGCAATTTTGTGTCTTGAACAGTCAATCTCCAAATCTTCTACAATGTGGGTTCTAAACCCAGCATACTTCCAGTCTGGATCATTCCTGAATCTGTGTACATATCTGTTTGCAAGGAATGTGGCAGTAGCTTGTCTATTGTTGTCCACCTCAACACAGTCACTTGAATGGTCAGACACATACTTCTTCAATACAAAATTCCCATGACCACCAAAAACACTCCCATGAATCCTCCACTCACAAGCATCATTTGCACATTTAGCTGTCACCCTCTTTGTTTTATTGTGTATCCACTTGAGATTGTATTTGTTCTTTATGGCATGGAGCCTCAATGCACTCCTGAATTCTGTATGTGAAGCAAACCTCTGCCCTACATGAAGAGATACATTTTTCTCCCTCACTAATCTTTTTTAGTCACTAGAGGCTCTGCATGAGCAGTCCCTTCATCCTCATCATCAAAACTTTCTTCTGAGGAGTGTACACTAGCTAACTCATCACTGGGAGCACATTCAGAGTCTTGGTCAATGTCTTCATGGGGGACAAAACTACTAAAGTACACCAGCTGCTTCTTCCTCCACATCTTCAGTTCTTTCTTCCTCCACATTGCCTTCAGTCCTTTCTTCCTCCACATTGTCTTCATTCTCAACATTGCCTTCATTCTCAGCAGTCCCTTCATCTTGTACATGTTGAGGAGGCCCAGATCCTAACTCCACATCTTCATCAGGTTGAGCAGGCCCAGTCAAGTCTATATTGGCCCAAAAATCATCACCCAACTGTACATTATTCTCATCAGCTGCTTCAGAAGGACCACAGAGAATTCTGGTGGTTGTAAACTCAGCAATGTCAACATATTCACCATAGTTAATGAGTGACTCAACAAGCTTCCCCAATACATAAAACTTGATAACACAAGGGGTTGAAAACTTTTCAAAAAAGCTCAATATATCATTGTCACCCAATATCTGAGTCTTACTTCCATCTACAGGGTCAAAATAATAAATTTCACATGGAGCCTGGACCCCAGCAGATGCACATAACCCATCAAGATCAAACCAGCACATCTCATCTCTGCCCACACATCCTTTAAGTTCTAATTCTATACCCCCCACATATTTGTTATCTACACTAAAATCTCCTCCAACAAATATGTGAACAACATACTTGGTATCCATTAATCCCTCTGCACATACACACACAGGCAACAACATATATAAAAAAACTAACAAAAGACAGTTCCCTATGTATAACTAATTTAATATAGAAACAACAATGTATAGACAAACAGACAGTCAACTAATTTAATATAAATTCAACTAATTTAATACAAATTCAACAATTTATAGACAAAGATAGGAGCAACAGACAACTAATTTAATATAAATTCAACTAATTTAATCCTACGTACATACAAGGATTATAACTACTAATAACAAACAACCCATATACTACAAACAGCCCCTATATAGACAATAGACAACAAACAGCACCAACAACAACAATATACAAACATCATTCCTGTATTTTTTTTTCTCAAAAAATTACGAAATTTAACAAATATCATGCATGAAACAGACATTTTCCACTCGTACAGACATCATTCATGCATTTTTCTCAAAATATTCAGAAATTTCTGCTCCTACTGACATCATTCATGCACTACGTTCGAAAGTGTAGGAAATTTCAGAGAACTAGGGTTTTCGAATGTACCAGTTCGAGAATTTCCTAATAAGCCGAAAATATTCAGAATCTTCACTCCGATCTCCACTCCGATCGACCAACAGCAGCGAGAGAGTTGAGAATAGAAATGAAACGTCGGGTTCTATGCTTCGATTTAGGGTTTGCAGCTTCGATTTAGGGTTTGCAAAGAGATTTAGGGTTTGCAAAGAGATTTAGGGTTTGCAAACAGATTTTAGAACGGGGGAGAGAGAGTTGAGAACGGGAGAGAGAGAGAGAGAGAGAGAGAGAGAGAGAGAGAGTTGAGAATAGAAATGAAACGTCAGTTCTATGCTTCGATTATATCATAGGGATAATTTGGTCATTTCACCCAAAAGTTAACACTGGTTAACAGAAAAGTTAGATTAGGGGGTGATTTAAGCATTTTCGTAACTTTTTGGATTTTTCAAATCAGGAAGTCTTTAATTGCGTTTTTGTGACATCTAAGGAGGGTTTAAATGCACTTTACCCTTAATTTAGAAATTATCTTATCCAATTTCCAAAATATATATCATGACATGTAGCATTACTTTTACGTTTATACCTTTCACTTTTTCTGCCTTTGAAAAAAATCAAAAAATAAGATGCATATAAAACAACACAATGTTAAGGGCCGAGTTTTTAAAATTAACAACTCATGAGTTCTAGGATTTTTGACTATTATTAAAGTCCTTTTGAATTAAGGGCCCGGCTAAACACACCCCACCACTTACTTTACACACCCCAAAATTTAAAAAAAAAAAAACAAAACTTTCTATTCTACCCTCCCATGCTCCTCTCCCCCCCCCCCCTCCCCCCCCCCCCCCCCCCCCCCCCCCCGCTCCGCCGACCCCGACTCCTCCTCCCGATCCTCCTCCTTCTCCTCCTCCTCCCCCAACCCTCCTCCTCCTTCTCCTCCCCTGCCTCCTCCTCCTCCTCCTTCTCCTCCCTCGACCCTCCTCCTCCTTCTCCTCCCCTGCCTCCTCCTCCTCCTCCTCCCGATTCTCCTCCTCCGCCTCCCGTCCCCTCCTCCTCCCCCGCCTCCCGCCCCTCCTCCTCCTCCTCCTCTTCCTCCTCCTCCTCCAGCCCCCTCCTTCCTCCTCCTCCTCCTCCTCCTCCCGCCCCCTTAGGAGGTGGAGTCGGAGGAGGAGGAGGAGGAGGAGGAGGAGGAGGAGGCTCGGGAGGAGGAGGAGGAGGAGGGGGTGGGAGGCGGGGGAGGAGGAGGAGGAGGCAGGAGCAGGAGGCGGGGGAGGAGGAGGAAGAGGATCGGGAGGAGGAGGAGGCAGGGGAGGAGGAGGAGGGGGGTCGGGGGAGGAGGATGCGGAGGAGTCGGGGTCGGCGGAGCGGGGGGGGGGGGGGGGGGGGGGGGCAGGGGGAAGGAGCCTGGGGGGTAGAATAGGAAGTTTTGTTTTCTTTTTCTTTTTTAAAAATTTTTTGGGGTGTGTAAAGTAAGTGGTGGGGTGTGTTTAGCCGGGCCCTTGAATTAAAGCTCCTGGATCTGCCCGAAGATGCACCAACAGGGGAATGCAAATTTCAAGTCAGAGTTTATATATTTAATTTAATTATGTACGCAAAAACTTCATC
Source organism: Iris pallida (assembly GCA_029216955.1). Lineage (NCBI taxonomy): Eukaryota > Viridiplantae > Streptophyta > Magnoliopsida > Asparagales > Iridaceae > Iris > Iris pallida. The sequence goes on from JANAVB010013395.1 coordinate 3,279,827, forward strand.
TTTCATGAACCAAATCGTCTGTCTTTCCGCATACTTCATTGTGAAAACATGTAAACATACTTCATTGTGAAAACATGTAAACAAATTTTGCCATTTTCAAGTGTCCTGTGTCAATCTATAAAGCACAAACCTTGTCTTTGTTGGATATATAGACAAGACTCATTTGATAATAATGGCATCCAAACCTGCGGCAATGAAGAGAACATAAGAACTTCTCATTTCAAAGGATTTTTGGTATCACACAATTTACATGACCAAATCACCACCAAGGGTCAACTTGGGAGGAAGAAAGGAACTAAAAATCCTTGGCAATAAATCCAGTGCCAACTGAAGTTCACAAGCTAAAATGTTAGAATATTTCCTTGGGTGTTCCTTAAATCAAACAGATTAAACCCGACTTCCAGCAATTGTAGTCTGTTAAATAAACAACTGACATTATGAAGGCTGAGCCTGCTTTCTCCAGGGAAAGTACACAATGTTATGTTGACACACCAAGCGGAGCAAGAGAATTTGCAGGCACGGTGATGCCACCTCTTATGGACGCAGTTGGACCTTTGTTGAAGGTGGCCTTGCTTATGATATTAGCGTCGAGGAACACGACAATGACCGTGATGTCATCGTGGAAGTGTCTACGCACACCACGGTCAATCTTTTTCAGGTCAGAGTACCTCATCTCCCTCTTCTTGGCTGCTTCCAGCAGTGCAGTTTTCACCAGCCTCTTTGCACTTCCCTGCACAAGTCCATGGGAGACCATAACCATGTAGCTTGTATAGTTCATTGACGGTGATAATTATATTAATAGTTTGATATTAACTGCCAGTAACAGATCATTATGCTATATTTAAAAACAGCCCTATCAAAGTTATACAAGTAACAACAATATGTAACGATCTTAGCTATATAGAGAAATATGTAGAGGAATTAATCTAAATAAAAACCACAGTTCACAGTATCGACCAATATCAACACAATATGGCAGATACGTATCAGTTTTGGCATATCCCGATCCAATACTAACCACTACGAATACGGATACAGACTGATACCGACTTTGTGGTCTCTTTCCTGATCAATTCGGTAAAGAAAATTTGAACGAAGATGGAAGAATGGAAAACACAATGATTCACTTGTGTCAAAAATTGACAATGTCGCAGTAAGTCGATAAGATTCCTAATCGATAAACTACTATTTATTTGATTCAATTGAAATATATAAAATAGTCCAAACCAATCATTAATAAATAATAAAATTGAATTATGAAATTCAATAACCATTACCATTTATCGAAGTTGCATATCTATAAATTCACAACATCATCCATATTAATATTATTCCATTCAAAACTATTTATTATGGCCTAACTATGTTAAATAAACAAAAATATTTATTGCAAGTGGAATATTATTCCATTAAAAATTAACAAGAAACAACATATAGTATATTAAATTATGTCTGAATGTATCAAATATTTTGTAGCCTTTTAAACTACTTTCTATCATTTTTAACTTTCCGAAACGAAAAATCCAATACTCCAATCCGAAAGAGCCAACACTACCTATACCAATATTCATAGGAAGGATCTCAAACCGATTCCGATACTGAAATTGTGAACCTTGATAAAAACTAAGGTACAATAAAAACCGAGTAACCATAATATGTAAAGAATACATTTGGTTTAAGGTCCCATACCTCTTATTTAGAAACTAAAGGACATAAACGGTTTTAAATCGTAACAAACCCACAACTAAAAGGGAGAAGTTTAGAGACCGAGGAAACCTCCATGGTCAATCTAGTTGCTAACGAGAATGAAAATTAAGAGAAATCATTCAGCAGGACGTGTTCATGATGGTTTGCAGGGAAAACATCCATGGAACAACAACAAAACTTTTATTCCAGATTTTTGGGATCATGTGTTCATGATGGTTTGCAGTGAAAAACATCCACGGGAACAACAACAACAACAACAAAACCTTTATCCCAGATTTTTGGGGTCGGTTGTTTGAATCCTTTACTTCTACTCAGCTGTGTCAAGAGCCATATCTTCTGTAATAGTAACAAAAACATATCTTCCTTTAACACCTTGATGCATGTTCATTTAGGCTCACCTCGAAGAATTTGTGTATGTCTAAACCACCCAAGACGATTTTATCCCATCTTGTCCTCAATTGATGCCACCTAACTTCCCACGAATAGGCTCATTTCTTATCCAATCTTTCAATTTATTGTCACTCATCCATCTTAGCGTTCTCATTTCTACTACATAAATTTTCTGGACACGTTATTCCTAATTGTCCAACACTCTGATCTATAAAGCACAGCCGGTCTTGTTGTCGTCTTATAGAATTTCCTTTCTAACTTACCAAAAAACATTCACAATAGCATGTCGTAATTTACCTTAATAATAATAATAAGAAAAATAATATACAAAGACAATTTACCTTAATAAAGATAATATGCAAAGAGTACTTACACATTCTGTTGATATATATATATAGTGTTATTGGGCTTTAGTCCCACATTGGCTAGAATGATAGGAGAGGAGGCTAGCCTCTCCTATATATATGTTGTTACTCCATTCAATAAAATCACTTCAAGTCTCAACATGGTATCAGAGCCTAAAATTGCTTAGCATACCGTTAGAGACCCCTCCTCCACACAAACCCTAACCCTAATCCCCCTTCTACGCCGCCGCTGCCGCCCGCTGCCGCTGCAGCTGCTGCAGCTGCTGCCGCCCGCTGCCGCTGCAGCTGCTGCCGCGCCGCCGCCGCCGCAGCGCCGCCCCGCTGCTGCTGCAGCTGCCGCGCCGCCGCCGCCGCTGCCGCGCTGCTGCCGTTGCTGTGCCGCTGTTGCGGCTGCAACTGCTGCTGCTGCTGCCGTTTTTACGGCTGCAGGATTCATTGTACCGCTATTGCGGGTACAAGATTCACGCTCGTTTCTGTACCGTTTTTACGGCTGCAGGATTCATTGTACCGCTATTGCGGGTACAAGATTCACGCTCGTTCTTGAGATCAATCTCAAGGAGATGCCTATAATCCCTAGATCCGATGAAATCAGACATATTCGGATTTAGGAGAGGACGGCAAGGACGAGCGTGAGTCGTGGAGCAAGTGTGAAGTGATCGAGAAGAAGCATCGATGGAGGAGATTCTCAAGAAGCTGGATGCTGACGATGTGGCGACATTGCTGAAGTTGATAAAGGTGTCGGCTGGTGAAAGCACGACACGAGCACCGCCAAAGTTAGAACTACCCTCCATCGATCTGAAGTTGGATGGACCAGCCACCTATTTGAGTTGGTCACGGCGGGTGAGAAGAACCCTTGCAGGTAAGAACCTGGAGGGATTCTTGACAGGCGAGAAGACAGAGCCGGAAGAGGGCTCGACAGGACGCGACGAGTGGAAATCCACTCATATGGTGATTTATATCTGGCTTCTCAACTCCTTAGTCCAGTCTATTGCTTCCACAGTAGATGGCATTGAGATGGTGAAAGACATATGGGAGAAATTGAGAAGAACCTATGATGGCATAGGTAACAATCTACGGATCTTCCAGATAAAAGGGGAGATCGACGACACCGTACAAGGCGAGAAGACGGTGCAGGAGTACGCTACGGAGTTGGAACGCCTCTGGCTGGATTATGATCACCATTCCAAACGGGCAAGCTGCGGGGACCCAAAGTGCAAGGAGAGACAGGTGTGTCTGCAGGAGAGGACGATGAAATTCCTTAAGGGACTGACTGCAGCATTCACACAGAGAACAGCCTTACACCTCGCCCAGCCAGCGATCCCTAGTCTCGAGGAGGCTATCTCAGCCATGATTCAGGAGGAGACGCGGATCAGATTACAGACAGGGACAGGCGCATCATCGACAGGTGCTTTACCCGAAGTGAAGTCAGCACTAGCAGCTACCGGTTTGGGGGATACAGGATCCAAGGGAGAGCTCTGGCAACAGAATCGGCAGTGCTACAACTGTGGGGAGATGGGCCACCATCGATATGCTTGTACCAAACCACCTAAGGAGGGAGACTCAGGTGGTGGACGTGGACGAGGATATGCTGGACGTGGACGTGGTCGAGGAGGCCGACGAGGCGGTCGAGGAGGCTATCGGGCAAACCTGCTGGTGGCAGATGGGAATGGAGGAGCTGGCGGCGCCTTTACTGAGGAGGATCAGGCGCTACTGGATCTGCTGGAGAGAAAGCAAAAAGCGTCAATCGAAGGAGACAGGAGGAGCGTAGCAGAGGAGGCATCCACTCCATTCTTCAACGCCGCTATGTATGCCCATCCATCAGAAGGTACTGACGAGTCTCACGCTCTTGCATCTATGTCTTCCCTTAAAATGTCAGACTGGATTATCGACTCAGGAGCATCTCGGCATGTGACCGGAAATGCTAGTAAGTTTTCCTCGTACACTCACCTAGCATCGACAGACACCATTCAGACTGCGGATGGTACTTTCCAACCAGTGGTCGGTAAGGGTACTGTTAATTGTACGGGTTCAGTAAGGTTATCCAATGTTTTGCATGCTCCATCCTTCCCAGTCAGTCTCTTGTCTATTAGTTCTATAATTCTCCAACTAAAATGCATTGTTTCTTTTGATATTCCTAAGGTGATCTTCCAGGAGAAAGGGACGGGACGAAGACTTGGGACTGGCACTTGGCATGATGGACTGTGGTACCTAGATCAAGACGGACTGGACTCAGCATTGGTGTCTATGGCAGAGAAGGCTGGAATGGAGGAGCTGCAGCAGAAGACTGAAGACACTTTGATACTTCATCATAGGAGGATGGGGCATTCTTCCTTTGATACTCTAAATAAGTTGTATCCAGATATGTATGCAAAATCAAATAAAAGGAAATTAGTATGTGATGCATGTGAGTTAGAAAAACTTACTAGGAGTTCATATGTTGGAAATAGTCATAAGAGTTCTTCAGTCTTTGAGGTAGTTCATTCTGATGTTTGGGGCCCATGTGCTACTAACACTATGAATGGGTATAAGTATTTTGTTTCGTTTATCGATTGTGCATCTCGTGTCACCTGGCTGTATTTGATGAAGAACAAAAGTGATGTATTTGCTTGTTTTCGGGACTTTCATAAATATGTCCAGACTCAGTATAATGCAGTGGTGAAGATACTGAGATCTGACAATGGGACGGAGTATACCAATAGGACACTTGCAGAGTACTTGTCAGCACATGGAATACAGCATCAGACCTCTTGTGCATATACACCAGCACAAAATGGAGTAGCAGAAAGGAAGAACCGACATCTTCTGGAGACCGCAAGAAGTATGATGATCGACATGAATGTCCCACAACACCTATGGGGATATGCGGTGTTGACAGCAGCTCAACTTATAAACAGGATGCCTTCAAAAGTCCTGGGATGGAAGTCTCCATGTGAAGTATTACAAGGTAATAATAGTGGAATACTTCCACTAAAGGTGTTTGGATGTGTGTGTTTTGTGAAGGACAACAGACCATTCGTTGGAAAACTTGACCCTAGAGCAGTCAAGTGCATCTTCGTGGGGTACTCAGCAACTCAGAAGGGGTATGTATGCTGGAGTCCAGTAGAGAAGAAGAAATTTGTTAGTATGGACGTCCACTTCCGGGAGCATGAGCCATATTACCGCCAGGATGGAACTTCGTATAACACGCCTCATACTACAAGTATAAGGCGAGAGGGGGAGATAGAGAACTTGGAGAACCTGGTGGTAACCGATTTAGAAGTTTGGCATAGAGACACGGTTGAGGAGGAACATGAAGGTGAAGCGGAACAGAGGGAGGAGACGAGAAGTGTTACACCTACGGCTCAGGGGGAGTTACTGACCTACAACAGGAGAAACAACAAGCAGACTACAGGACCAGTACCTACAGTGTCAGTGCCAAGTCCCTTGCCTGCGCCTGTCCCAACTCCTGAGACACCTATACCACCATCCTCCTCATCTACACCACCACCCACCTCAGGTGATATCGTTCCTCCCATACCACTACCTACACGAAGGACTACTCGCAGCAATGCGGGAAATCCTCCGGACAGATATGGTTGGGATCTTGCTAAGTTTGTTTCTTATGATCATATATCTTCTTCTCATGGAGCATTTATAGCATCTTTGGATAGTATTACTGTACCTAACAATTGGCAGGTTGCCAAGAACGATCCAAAGTGGAAAGCGGCAATGCACGAGGAGTTGGGAGCTCTTGAGAAGAACCACACTTGGGAGCTGGTGAGACTGCCAGAAGGGAAAAGAGCAGTTGGATGTAAATGGGTTTTTACTGTGAAACAGAACCCAGATGGACAGGTTGAGCGCTATAAAGCTCGACTGGTGGCAAAAGGATACAGTCAGACGTACGGCATCGACTATGACGAGACCTTTGCACCAGTGGCGAAGATGAGCACTGTCAGGACCTTGATCTCCCTGGCAGCCAATGGAGGGTGGAAGCTACACCAACTGGATGTGAAGAATGCATTTCTTCATGGAGATCTAGTAGAGGAGGTGTACATGGAGATACCACCAGGATTCGGCACAAAACAGACAGAAGGCAAGGTCTGCAGACTGAAGAAGTCTCTCTATGGACTGAAGCAGTCTCCTCGGGCATGGTTTGACAGGTTCAGGAGAGCAATGATAGGGATGGGATATCAGCAGATCAATGCTGATCACACTGTCTTCTTCAGACGGAGTGGAGGCCATATCACCATGCTTGCAGTATATGTAGATGATATGATTATCACAGGCAATGATGAGCAGGAGATCGCCCAACTCAAAGTAAAACTTGGCAAGGAGTTCGAGGTGAAAGATCTTGGCCCCCTTCGATACTTCCTTGGGATTGAGATTGCTCGAGATAATGAGGGAATCGTTCTTTCTCAAAGGAAGTACGCACTGGACCTGCTTACGGAAACAGGGATGATGGGATGTAAACCAGCTACGACACCGATAGACCAGAAGTTTAAACTGGATGCTGAAGCTGGAGAACCAGTTGACCGGGATAGATATCAGAGATTGGTGGGCAAGTTAATCTACTTAAGCCACACTCGACCTGATATCAGCTTTGCGGTAAGTGTAGTAAGCCGCTACATGCATGACCCCCGGAAGGGTCACATGGACGCAGTGTACCAGATTCTGAGGTACTTGAAGGGAGCCCCCGGGAAGGGACTGATCTTTAGAAGAAATAATCATGTAGGCATTGAGGGCTATTGTGATTCTGACTGGGCTAGCTGTGCTGACGACAGGAGATCCACATCGGGATACTGCATATTTGTAGGAGGCAACTTGGTCTCTTGGAGGAGTAAGAAGCAGTCAGTAGTGGCCAGATCAACAGCTGAAGCAGAGTATAGAGCGATGGCCTTGGGAGTCACAGAACTATTGTGGTTGAAGAATATGCTGACGGAGCTAAAGCTGGACCAGGGAACAAAGATGAAGCTATGGTGTGACAACCAGTCAGCTATTAATATTGCCAACAATCCAGTGCAGCATGACAGGACCAAACATATTGAGATTGACAGATTCTTCATCAAAGAGAAACTGGATAAAGGAGAACTAGAGCTGGGCTATGTTCCAACCAAAGATCAGGTAGCAGACGGACTGACAAAGGGGCTTAGTTCTATCAACATGATGAGAGGATGTGACAAGATGGGCTTAGTGAATATCTTTCGCCCATCTTGAGAGGGAGTGTTGATATATATATATAGTGTTATTGGGCTTTAGTCCCACATTGGCTAGAATGATAGGAGAGGAGGCTAGCTCTCCTATATATATGTTGTTACTCCATTCAATAAAATCACTTCAAGTCTCAACACATTCGTTAACACGTCTGTGCACCAAGAAAGACGGGGGAGGAAAGCTGTGCAGTAAATTATGGCATGCAAGGGTTCATGATGAGATACTAAACATTTGGCATAGTTCGTAGCAGAAAAGATGATTTAAGGAAGCATGCTAGAGTAACCTTTATTGTGATACACAAGCAATAGAAGTATAGAACACGGTATTAGCATGTGCACCCACAGAAAACATTACAATATGCTTACCCTTTTGAGGTAAATTTAAGTATTCTTCTCAGCCATTTGCTTTGGGTTTCCTAGTATTGCTAATCAATAAGTAGCAGAAGACAGGCCAAATCAAATGCGAAGCACCTACAAGCACACGCATAGAAGGATACACAAATTGACAAGAGCTTGAATCTAAAGTTGATCTAGATATATAAAGAAAGCTACTATGAAACAAAGCTAACATAAACTGCGTATTGCTCTTTCGGTTTTGACTGGAACAGGCTGAAAATAGCAATCAATCCATGTAGAGTAATTAATAGTTCAGGGTTGGTCCTGCGATTTAATCAAAACACTTATTTATGCTTTCGTAAAACTATATTAAAATTTAAATATCTTGAGAAACTGTTACTATGCATTATTTTGAAGCTCAAATCTTATTATGCAAAAAAGTTACTAGTTTTCTTAGTTAATATAGCCTAAAATATGCTGCAAATTAGTATTCTTTAATTGAAGAAACAGTGACACAATTAGCTAGTTTGGCTGCATGTATAGACGTGCTCTAAGTGTGAACATAACCTTAGGTCTCATAATTAGAGATGAGCTTGTAACGTAAAGGCTTGGCGAGTTCTCGAACCAAACTTTAATAGAACTCAAGTTCAGCGATATGCATCCTATTTATAGAGAGACATCACTAGCAATTCCAAATAGCTTCAAAAGATTGTTCAAGGTTGAATCAAGTAAAAGTTGAATCAAGTAAAAGTAGGTTTACATAAAATCACAACTTCAAGCAATGCAGGCTCGCTAAATTAGTAAAATAAGTTTTACTCTACATATATCTAACCTAGGGATATATAATTTGGAATTGTTGATGAGAGGAAGCAGAACCTTCGTGTTAGTTATGATCTTTTGCATTGCAAAGGTGACACATTATTGAATACGGTTGCACATGATAAGAGACCTTTATTTGTAGATTTTATTTTGTTCATATGAAATTAATTGCTGAACACTGGGAGAAAACCACGGGACCATCGGAGTCCAACCCTGAAAAGCCTCCATTAATGAAAATAGAAGTTACACCGACCAATATCAAACTTTCTCACACCAATTCAAGAACGATTCACCACAACTACTCAAAGTGGAGAATATGGAATACAGAAAATAGATACAAGCTACAGAATGAGATCACAAAGAACACTAATAACAATCTCTCCTGAAGCCTCCTTGAATCTCTCTTGAATCTCTCTTGAATCACTCTCTCCCTCTTGAAAGTTGTATTGTCATTATATATCCACCAATTTGGTTGAGAAACTGTAGTATAGACATCCCTCAAGAGATCCCAAGTCTAGAGCAATCTATGCGTTCAAAATCTGATTAAAACTGACCCCACATACTGACAGCCACCTACAACTGGAATTCCGGTTTGGCCAACTGGAATTCCGAGTGTTCACACTAGTACGCACAAAATAGTGTTGGAAAACATGGAATTCCGGTCAGCCCCAACTGAAATTCGGGTTTCCATCAAATGTCTGCTCTGGCTCTCATTTTTAACCCTGTCAACTCTTTCGACTTTCCGAGCTTCTCCAAAATTTTGGAGAGCTCTCGTCCCTCTTCGGGCTTTCTCCACATAGGAAGGGAACCCACACCAACACGCCACCATGTCCCCCTCTCTAATCTCTTCTTCCTCTTCCATGAAGCTACCGACCTGCCGGCACCCTTAAGGCTTCTTCAACCTTGTATAACATAAGGATCAGGGAAGGGCTACAATAGAGGGCAATTATGTCATTACTAATTATTTAGAGAAGACAAATAGTAAGCAACCTACAAGTACAACCCTTGTCTTACATGTGAAAGTGAAGACTTTGAAGATGGTGACGTGAACAGAGATCAACAAGTGTACTAGAATTATTCTTGGTAATCTAACATACTTTTTTATTAGTTTCAGACCACAGCTAATGGGTACACTTAAACCCTAATCAAACAACATTTAGTATGAGCAATTCCACTTCAGGGTACATTTTTGTTCTGGATTGCTAAATTTAGCGATCTAAATCAATCATTGAAATCTCACTATAAACCTAGTTTGGCAAGAGATTCAATCAATGCAAAGAAAGTTAATAAAAAAATTGAAATTTCTTGTCAATTGGGTTCCAGCTACACATCTCTTATTAACTTTCATTTCGTAGTTCCTACTTCCTACCTTTCTTGTTCCTTCATCTAGTGAGCGACCACTTTCATTTCTCATGAGCGAGCCGCCATCTATTTTGCAAGTTGCTTATGCAAAGAAGAGAATGAGCTTTTCAGATCTATTATGCATGTGTTATTTGTATGAAGGTTCTCAGTCATTTCTCATTTTATTTAAATTTATTTCATTTTATGGTTTATTTACATGTTTATGTTTTGATTTGGTACCATTGTACCATTTTATTTTGGAAATGTCTTGTTTCAGTTGATATATGACTAAGAAAAGTCGAGGTTTTTATCTTACTAATTGAAGTGAATGAATGAGTTCTGAAATTTACTTATGTACAAGGTTTTCTTTCCATATATCACACAACTATTGAGTCAAATTTGAACAAGTAACTAGTGCTGAACCAACTCACCCTACCACTACTATACAGAAAACAAAGACAAATAATTCACCCCGTTCCCAAAACTGTACCATGACACAGGGTGTACCGTGTTCTTGGTAACTATGTTTAAGACAACAGCAGACAGTGGAGATGGATGAAGAGAAGGGATGGTTGCTACCCCTAATTTTGTAAAAAGAAACATATTGTATGGAAAAACCAAGATACTATCCACAGGAGAAATTTATATCAGAGAAAACAAGAACCTTAAAGTGTTAAAAGTATTTTGTCAATCTGTCTTGTTGAAGGAATTACAAGTTCAAATATTATCTTAAACAAGTGTCAGTTCGAAGCCCAGATACAGGAGTGGTGGTTTAGGTTGTTGACAGCCAAGATTTTGCCAGAAGAACACATGAACTGGAATCCAAATACATGGGACAAATGCTTTATTGATTTGTTTCCCAATTATTTTTGTTGATGTCATTTTAACAAGGTTTGCAGTATAGAAATCAGAAGCTGTTTTGGACTTCTTATGAGCTTTGGTATTAGTGACTCTGGATTGGAGTTTCCAAAAGCCAAAAAGTAATAAAAATTATTTTAAACTAGGAAACTATTTACATTTAGGTATAATTTTATTTAGGGAGATTTGTGTACAGGCCTTGATAGTATTCTGAAATGAGGTAAAAGTAGTTGAAAAGTCATTTAGTTCAGGGTCCGTAATCAAACTACCATATTTATTATTCATTAAGAATAATAAAAAAATCTTGAAAAGAAACTCTTGCCCTCATTAGTTAAGTTGGTCTCTCTCTCTCTTAATTATCTCATGTCTTCTCTCTTCGCTCTCTAGAATACATAGTTACTTAATTCTCTCCTCTCTTAAAAATATATAGTTATTTTTAAAAATATAAAATAGTAACAAATTTAAAAATATAAAATTATATATATATATATATATATATATATATATATATATATATATATATGGGCACGGATCAAAAAAAAAAAAAAAAATATATATATATATATATATATATATATATATATATATATATATATATATATATATATATATGGGCGCGGATCAAAATCCCCGCGGGGGGAGCCCCGCCAAAGCGCCGCCACCATCGGATCGGGAACCCCACTTAGGGCCTGCGCGTGCGGACTCGATCCAACGATCGAGGGCGACGGGCCTCTCGATCCAGATCCTATATATATATATATATTAACAATGATCTTAACCACTAGACTGGTGGCAACTTTTTGTAAAAGAAAATTTACGTGAGATATATCATATTTATACTGTGATTTCATATTTAATAACGCATTACCAATAACAATAAGCGACTAAGATTATCTATAACACAGTGTGTATAACCATACAAATTACTGATCAAGATTAACACATTATCATGCAAAATAATATGTTATTGTTAAGTATTTTAATATTATTAGTATGGTGGATTTTAGTCCCACATTGCCTAGAACAAAAGGAGAGGGGTTACCCTCTCCTATATATATGTAGTTCTACTTCATTAAAAAAATTTATCCCATTATTCTACTCTATATGGTATCAGAGCCATAATCCATCCACCCCTCTCTCCACAAAAGAAAAAAAATCTAACCCTAACCCACCCCCACCCCTTCACTGCTGCCGCCCCCCCTGCTGCCACTATCAGCGCTGATGCTGTCGCCGACAACCCCCCCCCCCCCCACACACACACACACACGCAACACCTCTCCGGCGCCCCCCTCCCATGGATCATGAGCAAACCCTAACCATAACCCTTGCTTCTTTCCACCAGCTGTCGCCCAACCCCTCCAAACCCTTAACCTAGTTCCAAAAAAAATGTTGCTATCCTTAGAGGATAAACAATGGTTTGTTTGCAGGAACCTATGACTTTTCAACATTAAACTTTTTGGGATTCACAAAGGGTAAACAACAAGTTTGTTTGCAGGAACCTCTGTCCTAAACATTGCCTTGGGATACTCAGAGGGTAAACATCGTTGGTTGTTTGTTGGAACCTCTGACTTCCAACGTTAGCATCAGGAATTTAACAAAGAGCAAACAAGGTACTTGTCTTGCGTGAATCTTTGTTTCTTTTCTTACTTGATCTTCACATCAGGATCCACCAGAGGGTAACTTGGGTTACCTCTCTGTCCTGGCTTGTGTGATCCACTTTCACCTCACTTCCAATGTGTGTGCTGGTTCTGGCCACGTTACTAGGGCAGTGGTAGGGTTGTTGTGATTATCAAGTTCAAAAAATCAAATCGGCAGTCGAATCAGGAATCCTGAAGGATAACAGACATTACAACGAATAGCAGTGCTACAGACACAAGTGTTGGAAACGCAATGACGGGACCAATAGGTCCTAGCACGACGATTTCATCGATTCGACTTGTTGATCGACGGTTGGACGGACCAGAGGACTACTCAACATGGCGGAAGAAGGTCGAGAAGACGCTTCAAGGAATGCGGTTGTCCAAACATCTGACTGACAACCCTCCAGCAGAGAATGATCCCATTTTTGAGCAATGAAAAACAGATGACAGTCGACTGTTTACACAGTTGATAAATTCAATGGAACCATCGGTGGAAGACATGGTTCAGTATATGGATTCCGTGAAGGAATTATGGGAGGTCCTAATGGTGGCGTTTGATGGTAAACATGATTTATCTCGCATCTACGACTCGGTCGTTGGGGTATACCGAGCAAATCAGGAAGACAAATATCATAAGGAACATTTTTTGGCCTTTAAGGCTATGGCTGATGAGATCGACTACGTATTACCTCTAACAACGGATATCAATGAAGCAAAGGCTGTGAGCAGCTTCATGTCATGGCATATCTTGCCTCTCTCCGTCCTGATGCGGAATTTGCTCGCTCTCAGATCACTGTTGGATCTGATGTTCCGTCTCTGATAGAAGCTCACTATCGTGTACTTCGAGCAGCGAAAGTCGTTGAGACCACTCCGAGTGATGCTCCTGCTAATCGATATGTTCCTGGTGCTGCTCTTGGTGGATTTCGTGGTGGTCGTGGTAGTCGTAGTGGACGACATGGTGGCCGAAATACTAGTCGTGATGGGAGACGAGGCAATAGCGGTCGTGATGGAGGAAGACCACGCACATGCTTCAACTACGGTCAGCATGGCCACTTCCTGTGGCAATGTCCTAAAGCTCCTGCCGCCAATGTTACATCAAATACTCCTGATGATGGCATTCGATCTGTTCAGATGACTACAGAGTCATATACAGATTTTTTTTACTTTCAAGATCAACGTCATGGTGAAGTATCCACATCGGGATCCGCTGTCGGGTACTCGACAGCATGTATAATCAAGTCGAAGTAATGGGTGCTCGACTCTGGTGCGTCTGCTCACATGACTGGAGACGCAGGTATGATTAACAACTGTCTCGGTAGGTCGTGTTGTCAATTTTACTGTTGCCAATGGTGGTTCACTAGGAGTCCGTGGACGTGGAAGTGTTCGTCTTTCTTCCGGACTGTCACTCAATTTTGTCTTACATACACCTGAAAACCCGTTCAGTTTACTTTCCATTAGTCAGATTACTCGAGACATGCATTGCTCGGTAACATTTTTTTCTGATGGTTGTATTTTTTAGAACCTAAAGAGTGGAAAACTATCGGTAAGGGGACATGTGGTTGGAGGCTTGTACCTGTTTGACGTGCCTTCTTTTGTTGTCTGTGCCGGAACGAAGCTCAATCCTTTCGAGTTACATTGTTAGTTAGGCCATCCATCAATTCAAGCTCTCTAGAAAATGTACCCCTCTTTAGATATTTCTGTTTCCTTTCATTGTGAGTCGTGTAGTTTGGCTAAGCATCACCGAGTTCCCTATCCGGTGAGTCATAATAAAATTGCATCTGCTCCTTTCGAGTTGGTGCATTCTAATATATGGGGACATTGTCCGGTTGAATCAATAATGGGTTTTAAGTACTTTGTTATATTTGTTGATGATTACTCATGTGTCACTTTTGTTTATCTGATGAAAAATTGTTCCAAAATATTTAATATTTGGTGCAATTTTTATGTTGAAATCAAAACACAATTTGGTGTTTCCAATTAAAAAATTTCGGAGAGATAATAGTCGTGAGTATTTGTCTCGTGAGCTCGATAGTCATCTGTCCCGCAATGGCATCATCCACCAAATTTCTTGTTCGTATACACCACAACAGAATGGTGTGGCCGAGCGCAAGAATCGTCATCTCTTGGAAACAATATGTGCTCTTATGTTTCAAGCACGTACTCCGAAGAGATTTTGGTCGAATGCGGTTCTAACCGTTTGTTATCTTATTAATCGCATACCATCGTCAGTCTTCAATGGTAATACTCCCTTTTCTAGGCTATATCCTGGACGAGAGCCATTTCTTTTCCCTCTCAGAATTTTTGGTTGCTTATGCTATGTTCGGAATACCCGACCGACTATTTCTAAATTAGTTCCTAAGGCAATACAATGTATTTTTCTTGGATATCCTAAAGATCAGAAAGAGTATCGATTTTTTTCCCGTCTTTAAGAGATTTTTTCACTCGGAATGTTACCTTTGTTGAAACTGAATTTCCTCAACTTCCACAAACAACAGATCCGGTTCCCCAAGTTTATTCAGAAGAGAATTTTTTGATATTTTCTGATCAAACACAACAGTCCCCCGTACGGGTGCCCTCCCTTACTGAGCCAGTTCCCCGATCCTATGGTCCGTAGACACCGATTCAGTCAGTGTCGACGTCACCCGCACAAACATCGCCAATGATGCCTACAGAGTCATCCTCCTCTGGCTCTACTGATTCGCCTCCGCCTATTTCACCAGCAGCTCCGCTTGTTCCGCCAGCAGCTCGTCTTTGTCGTGCATGTCGTGATCATCGCTTGTATGTTGACAGCTACAAAGGACTTACAAGTCACACTCAGTCTCTTGTGGCTACTGTCGATGGAATTTAGATTTCCAAAAACGCTGAGGAGGGTCTCAAACATCCTGGTTGGCATGCTGCTATGAACGAGGAGATAATAGCTCTCCGAAAAAACCATACTTGGGGTTTGGTTGATTTACCTCCAGGTAAACAGACAGTAGGTTGTAAATGGGTGTTCACGATCAAGGTGAAACCAGATGGCTCTCTTGATCATCTAAAAGCTCGTCTGGTAGCTAAAGGATATTCTCAGACCTATGGTGAGAATTATTTTGAAACCTTCTCTCCAGTTGCCAGAATGACGTCTGTTCGTGTACTTTTGGCCTTGGTTGTTCGCTATGACTAGCCATTGCTTTAGCTGGATATCAAGAATGCTTTCCTCACCATAATGAAGAAGTATATGTGATGCAACCTCCCAGGTTCGTTGCAAGGGAGGGTAAAGTGTGTCATCTGCGGAAGGCCCTCTATGGCCTAAAACAATCACCTCGTGCTTGGTTTGTTCGATTTACATATGTTGTTACTCATTTTAGCATGTGTCAATCAAAGAAGGATCATTTAGTATTATACCGACAGACATCAGCTGGAAGGATACTACTGAGTGTCTATGTTGATGATATTGTAATCACGGGAGACGACAGCCAGGGTATTGCAGGCCTCAAGAAATTTCTGGGAGAATAATTTTAAACCAAGAATATGGAATCATTGAACTATTTCTTGGACATTGAGGTCACACGGGGTAAGCGGAACATTGTAATATCTCAAAGGAAGTATGTACTGGACATAATGAATGATGCAGGAATGATGTAAGCCAAGGGAGCAACCTCACCTATGGATCCAGGGGCTAAGTTACTTCCCGACGAGGGGGTCCTGATGACCAATCCAAATCATTATCAACGAGTAGTTGGAAAACTCAATTACTTGGCAGTCATGACTCGTCCGGACATCTCTTTCGCAGTTAGTGTTGCAAGTAGATTTATGGCTTCTCCAAGAGTTCCACATTGGCAGGCAATTCTCAGAATCCTGTGCTATCTAGTCAAGAATCCAGAAAAATGAATTTGGATAGAGAATCATGGACACACTCGTGTTGAGTGTTTTAGTGATGCTGACTATGGTGCAAGCTTAACAGAAAGACGATCTACATCTGGCTACTATATATTTATTGGTGGAAATTTGGTGTCTTGGAAAAGCAAGAAGCAGAATGTGATAGCACGATTAAGTTCAGAAGCAGAGTATCGAGCCATTGCTCATGGCACAGCAGAGGTGTTATATATGAAGCATCTTGTACAAGAGTTGGGAGAAGAAGCAGGATCGAACACAGCAGATATGTGATGTGATAATTAGTCTGTTATCCATATTGCTACCAATCTTGTATTTTATGAAAGGACGAAACATATTGAAATAGACATCCATTTCGTCCATGATGTTTATACAAAGGGGACGATAAAATTTTACCATGTGAGGCCCAGTGATCAGATAGCCGATATCTTCACGAAGCCTCTTCTAGGTCCTCGGGTTCAATTTCTATATAACAAGCTAGGCATAATTGACATCTATGCTCCAGCTTGAGGGAGGGTGTTAAGTATATTAATATTATTAGTATAGTGGACTTTAGTCCCACATTGCCTAGAACAAAAGGAGAGGGGTTAGCCTCTCCTATATATATGTAGCTCTACTTCATTAATAAAATTCATCCCATTATTCTACACTACAGTTATAAATATTTGTAATGTGTTCTCTCTATTTTTGTAATTTGTCATTGTTATATATGATGGTTCACACAGTTTAATCAATTATTCCCTATCATAATGTGTTATTAACTACATTGTCATGGTAGCCAAACACTAATGTGTTTTAGGTTACAAAAAGTTGCCAGTCAAGTGCTTGAAGCTTTTGCTATATAAAGTATGTGTTGTCACTCAAGTGGTACACTATGTTACCTAGACTCGGGTATGGGTGTCGGATACGGGTACATATCTAAGAGTCGGGTCCTTCAAACTCATAATTGAAGGATATACGGACTCGGCTAAAAAGGATCCAAATTTTGAATTTTGGTACGGGGATACGACTAAGGTTTCATAAAAAGACCTGTAATTATAAACTGCTAGTAAACTTTATTGAACTAGTTGAATAAGTCCCTAAGGGACAGTCCCTTCAGCTCTCCTACTACTTTACTACCAGTCTACCATATTAAAATAAACTATCTACTTCACTACCACATTGAAATAAACTATCTACTTCACTACCAACCTCCCGATTGTCACCATGAAGGATCCGATTGGCACCATGGAAGATCGGATACGGATTCCATATCCATATCCATGTCGTATCGGGTTGACACGGGTACTTCTCCTTAAAGTGGAGAGTCTGGGTAACATAGGTGGTACATATGTAGCCCCCTATGTTGCTTGAATACGGGCATGAGTTGAGTTCATATACGGACACGATACGGGTATGGAGACCCTTTTCCCATGTTCATGCAACAAACGTGCATGTATATTTTCCATATAAAATAAGAAACCAAGAAACTTGCAAAAAACATAAATGAAGGCCTAGGTGCACACACAGCAGCCAAAAATGTAAATGCACTCTAATGATTCTTACACTTCAAATGGTTGATGCCTTGAGCTTTGTAAATACTGAAAATAAAATTTATTTTTCCTTCATCTAATGTTTTCATGTTTCAACCATCATTACACTAAATCCTCTAACTCAAAACCATCTTCAACATCTCAAAACCATCAATAGAGCATCGGCCAGATGGGTACGAGTACGACAGATACAGGAACCCATAAGTTTTGGATCAAAACTCACTGGTACTGGCTGAAACCCAATGTTTGGATTAGTATCAGACTGAGACGAGCAAAAAAAGAAGATCTGATACGGTCAATACATGTCGATATCTGCCCATAGTGCAAACCATGCTTTCTACACAAATACGGATAAGGACATGACACGGAAACAGGATATGGACATTTTCTCATAGGTACAGTAACAGTCACCTATAATGCGTGAATACAGACACAATTGCGGGTACGGACAGAATACAGTTAGGGACACCATTTTCATGTGTCTGTGCAAGATAGCTTTTTAGACATTTGTTAGATCAACTTCTCAAAGAACTACAGAAATCTGTCTTCAAACTTGTGTGAAGCTCTGGTATCAAGATAAAACTTACATTATGGGGATGCTTTTGAACAATGTCAACTGCCTCCTGGTTGCTAAGGTGCTCCCAGAGACCGTCTGAGGCAAATATAAGAAACCGATCGTGGGGCTGTAATGGATGTACGGTAATTGTTGGTTCTGCACTGAGTATTGGCCTTCTGAAAGGTTCTCGCAGGCGAAACTTTGCATACAAAGGCTCCCTATTAAACTCTGGCTTCTTTAGGTAGACATCGCCAATTGACCTAGAAATCTGCACAACCAAGACAGTTTAGAAAATTTACTCTAATAATTTCATTAATGAAAAGCTCAAGTATAAAAATAAATCTAGAACAGTAAGATAACAAAAATAACTAAACCGAGTCAGTTTTATCAAATAAGAGAAGTCGAATTTGTTGAGTATATTCCATTGTTAAATTCAAACACAAAGGAAACAATTCACAATAACATGGGCTACACAGCAGAAAAAGAAAAAGAAAAACAACAATGTATGAGCTAGACTGTACTCTCCAGTACTATCACAGAAAGTGAGGAGCTACCAACTTCGGCATCAGGAAGAAGAGCATGAATTACTTTATACATATGTAAAGAAGACTGAAATGATCCTAATAACGAATAATAAAAGGAAACTGATCAAGGAATTGGCTAGATTTTACTACCAGCTATCAAGTTCAATATAGGAAAGAGGAACTTAAAATTAAGTTCAACATTTGCTTAACATATGGAGGAAAAGCCAGTCATTCAAATTTGATGATTTCCATTAAATTGATGTTATCATGTCCTCAAACAAGCAGCAATTGGATGTCAACAGACACTTTGTCCTAAAACTAATAGAAGTAAAACTTATAATCAAGATTGCAAGACAGTGGAACTTCCCCCAACTAGGATAGTTTATATTATCAGTGGATGCACAAGGGATATATCATATGAAAAACCTTGTCTTTCAGGTTCGAGAGAGACGCTCGTGGAAGATTCCTAAACTATCCAGAATGATGAGAAAAAACATTTAAAGTAGTACTTAAAGTCCACTGCACAAGCTAAAGAAAGGAGTTAAAAGAAAGATTTCAACTCAGTTGCGAAGCTAGCTGAATATTTCAATCAAAAGCAATGAAAAAACAAGGTTCAAAATATATATACAGGAATCGGTATCAGACCCTTCTTATGATTATCGGTATTGGCGGTACCGGATTGGAGTATCGGATTTTTCAGTTTAGAAAAGGCAAAAAAGTATATAAACTTTTAAATAAAAGAATAAAATTCATACCTTAATTTATGTATTATTTTTTGTTATTTTATGTTAATTTTGAATCATTATTATTCTACATTGCTGAATTGTTCACCCAGAATAATAGTTTCAGAATAATGTACGTTATTATCTAAATATCTCAAAAGTTCCAAAAAATATTGAGACGTTTTCTGGATTATTTTAATTTCATGGTATTTGTGATTACTTGAATAGATGTTTGTGGTTGAATTGTACCAAAATAATTTTCTACAGGGATTATGCCTAAAGCAGAAGCTAATTTATGATTTAGAGTACAAGTGCATTGCAACTTGGATGAAATAAGATAATTACTAAAAGAAGAGTGCCAAAAGTTGCTGCAAAATTTTGCCAATTACAATGCATTATATAAATTATCTCTTTCTCACAATAAATAAAAATAAGTTATTAGTCACTCCACTCTACAGTCTAGTTCCAGGTCCAACAGCAAATTTGACTCACAAGAGTACTTTGCTAGACCCACTACTAAAACCTAAAGAGTACTTTGCTAGTACTCTGCTAAAACCACTACTCCATCTAATGAGTACTTTGTAGACCCACTACTCCACCTAAAGAAGGTGCCACATGGCAGTTATATATAGTAAGTTCGGGTCCACAAAGTAGAACCCTTTTTCTTTTTCTTTTTTGGTTACTGAACCCTTCTTTCCTCTTTATCTCCAATATTCTCACCCACGCTACTCCTTCATCTGTTCTCTATAGTTAAACGAGTTTGGTTGCCGCCGATGAGCAACAGCTGGTGTGTCCTTGGAGGGATCGGCGCCGGTGCTTCCTGATACTGACTCTACAATGCCTGTACCAGCCGATATTTACTGGTACATGTCCATATTGGCCAGCATAACACTGGTACAGGGTGATACAAAGCCGGTACCAGCAGATACATAGCTAATTCTTGCTGACTTTTGGCTGATTTTGACAGTATACTACTGATACCGATTTTTGTACCTAGTTCCTGATCGGGTACTCCTACTGATCCGATACATCCGATACATAGCGGTATCAGCCGATATTTTGGAATCGAAACAAGATGCTCATGACACAGATTCCTAAGCAATCAAGACTGATGAGAAGAACATTAGAGTACTTCAAGTTCAATTCTTGCACAAGCTAAAGAAAGGAGTCAAAAGAATGATTTCAATTCAGTTGTTAATTAGCTGAATATTGCAACCAAAAGCAATGAATTCCCAAATCTCTTACTCGAGTACTGCACTTCAACAAGCCATCAACTAAATCCCAGGTTCCAAGTTTACACACATGCTCAGCCAACTGCGTAGCGAGAAGTGAAGCAAGTTAACGAGATGTTCAGAGTGGGAATGTGCATTCATAACTTGACAAACACAAGGTCAATAACGAATCTTAGTTGCATGCCTATTCTTAGACAATAACTGATTTCTAGAGGTACACTACTCTTAGGGACTACTCTGAGGAGCGGCTAACATATCCAAATAAGACCAGATGATGAATGGAAAACTAAAGGTGGTTGAGAACAGGACAAACAGTGTCCATTGACTGTCGTAATGCATTGCCTGTGTCATCTATCCCAAGGAAAGTATGTATGCAGCATTTCTTAAACTAAAATAATGTTGGAGAAAAGTGATTCTAGTGACATGTTGTACACTATGTTGCATAATGATATATCTAAAGACAAGGTTTCTCGTTACTCTATTATTCATAACTTGGATAATCAGAAGAGAGCATGTAAACAACACGTTTGAACCTAGACACACAAAAGTAACCTGTCACAATCTCTGTTCCATAGATGATATATCAATAAAATAAGTAACTTTTCATCACTTTTTCTTCTCTTTACTTTCTTTCACCTTCAAGATGTTAAACTGATAGAGATTGGAAGGTTTAGATCCACGATGAGAAGCCAGCTACACTTGAGAGGGTCATGCAAGAAATGCATCACTCTCCTCAAGATCATATTTTCTCTCTCATCAATCTAAAGTGAACAAAGGCTTCCAACAATTATGAGGAATTAGTACAATATTGATCTGAACTTCAACAGAAGTAGAAGAGAATTGCAGTTTAAAAGCCTTTGTTGAGACTTGAAGTTATTTTATTGTGAATGGAATAACAACATATATATAGGAGAGGCTAGCCTCCTCTCCTATCATTCTAGCCAATGTGGGACTAAAGCCCAATAACACTATATATATCAACACTCCCCCTCAAGGTGGGCGAAAGATATTCACTAAGCCCATCTTGTCACATCCTCTCATCATGTTGATAGAACTAAGCCCCTTTGTCAGTCCGTCTGCTACCTGATCTTTGGTTGGAACATAGCCCAGCTCTAGTTCTCCTTTATCCAGTTTTTCTTTGATGAAGAATCTGTCAATCTCAATATGTTTGGTCCTGTCATGCTGCACTGGATTGTTGGCAATATTAATAGCTGACTGGTTGTCACACCATAGCTTCATCTTTGCTCCCTGGTCCAGCTTTAGCTCCGTCAGCATATTCTTCAACCACAACAGTTCTGTGACTCCCAAGGCCATAGCTCTATACTCTGCTTCAGCTGTTGATCTGGCCACTACTGACTGCTTCTTACTCCTCCAAGAGACCAAGTTGCCTCCTACAAATATGCAGTATCCCGATGTGGATCTCCTGTCGTCAGCACAGCTAGCCCAGTCAGAATCACAATAGCCCTCAATGCCTACATGATTATTTCTTCTGAAGATCAGTCCCTTCCCGGGGGCTCCCTTCAAGTACCTCAGAATCTGGTACACTGCGTCCATGTGACCCTTCCGGGGGTCATGCATGTAGCGGCTTACTACACTTACCGCAAAGCTGATATCAGGTCGAGTGTGGCTTAAGTAGATTAACTTGCCCACCAATCTCTGATATCTATCCCGGTCAACTGGTTCTCCAGCTTCAGCATCCAGTTTAAACTTCTGGTCTATCGGTGTTGTAGCTGGTTTACATCCCATCATCCCTGTTTCCGTAAGCAGGTCCAGTGCGTACTTCCTTTGAGAAAGAACGATTCCCTCATTATCTCGAGCAATCTCAATCCCAAGGAAGTATCGAAGAGGGCCAAGATCTTTCACCTCGAACTCCTTGCCAAGTTTTACTTTGAGTTGGGCGATCTCCTGCTCATCATTGCCTGTGATAATCATATCATCTACATATACTGCAAGCATGGTGATATGGCCTCCACTCCGTCTGAAGAAGACAGTGTGATCAGCATTGATCTGCTGATATCCCATCCCTATCATTGCTCTCCTGAACCTGTCAAACCATGCCCGAGGAGACTGCTTCAGTCCATAGAGAGACTTCTTCAGTCTGCAGACCTTGCCTTCTGTCTGTTTTGTGCCGAATCCTGGTGATATCTCCATGTACACCTCCTCTACTAGATCTCCATGAAGAAATGCATTCTTCACATCCAGTTGGTGTAGCTTCCACCCTCCATTGGCTGCCAGGGAGATCAAGGTCCTGACAGTGCTCATCTTCGCCACTGGTGCAAAGGTCTCGTCATAGTCGATGCCGTACGTCTGACTGTATCCTTTTGCCACCAGTCGAGCTTTATAGCGCTCAACCTGTCCATCTGGGTTCTGTTTCACAGTAAAAACCCATTTACATCCAACTGCTCTTTTCCCTTCTGGCAGTCTCACCAGCTCCCAAGTGTGATTCTTCTCAAGAGCTTCCAACTCCTCGTGCATTGCCGCTTTCCACTTTGGATCGTTCTTGGCAACCTGCCAATTGTTAGGTACAGTAATACTATCCAAAGATGCTATAAATGCTCCATGAGAAGAAGATATATGATCATAAGAAACAAACTTAGCAAGATCCCAACTATATCTGTCCGGAGGATTTTCCGCATTGCTGCGAGTAGTCCTTCGTGTAGGTAGTGGTATGGGAGACATCGGAGGAACGATATCACCTGAGGAGGGTGGTGGTGTAGATGAGGAGGGTGGTGGTGTAGATGAGGAGGATGGTGGTATAGGTGTCTCAGGAGTTGGGACAGGCGCAGGCAAGGGACTTGGCACTGACACTGTAGGTACTGGTCCTGTAGTCTGCTTGTTGTTTCTCCTGTTGTAGGTCAGTAACTCCCCCTGAGCCGTAGGTGTAACACTTCTCGTCTCCTCCCTCTGTTCCGCTTCACCTTCATGTTCCTCTTCAACCGTGTCTCTATGCCAAACTTCTAAATCGGTTACCACCAGATTCTCCAAGTTCTCTCGGTTACCACCAGATTCTCCAAGTTCTCTATCTCCCCCTCTCGCCTTATACTTGTAGTATGAGGCGTGTTATACGAAGTTCCATCCTGGCGGTAATATGGCTCATGCTCCCGGAAGTGGACGTCCATACTAACAAATTTCTTCTTCTCTACTGGACTCCAGCATACATACCCCTTCTGAGTTGCTGAGTAGCCCACGAAGATGCACTTGACTGCTCTAGGGTCAAGTTTTCCAACGAATGGTCTGTTGTCCTTCACAAAACACACACATCCAAACACCTTTAGTGGAAGTATTCCACTATTATTACCTTGTAATACTTCACATGGAGACTTCCATCCCAGGACTTTTGAAGGCATCCTGTTTATAAGTTGAGCTGCTGTCAACACCGCATATCCCCATAGGTGTTGTGGGACATTCATGTCGATCATCATACTTCTTGCGGTCTCCAGAAGATGTCGGTTCTTCCTTTCTGCTACTCCATTTTGTGCTGGTGTATATGCACAAGAGGTCTGATGCTGTATTCCATGTGCTGACAAGTACTCTGCAAGTGTCCTATTGGTATACTCCGTCCCATTGTCAGATCTCAGTATCTTCACCACTGCATTATACTGAGTCTGGACATATTTATGAAAGTCCCGAAAACAAGCAAATACATCACTTTTGTTCTTCATCAAATACAGCCAGGTGACACGAGATGCACAATCGATAAACGAAACAAAATACTTATACCCATTCATAGTGTTAGTAGCACATGGACCCCAAACATCAGAATGAACTACCTCAAAGACTGAAGAACTCTTATGACCATTTCCAACATATGAACTCCTAGTAAGTTTTCCTAACTCACATGCATCACATACTAATTTTCTTTTATTTGATTTTGCATACATATCTGGATACAACTTATTTAGAGTATCAAAGGAAGAATGCCCCATCCTCCTATGATGAAGTATCAAAGTGTCTTCAGTCCTCTGCTGCAGCTCCTCCATTCCAGCCTTCTCTGCCATAGACACCAATGCTGAGTCCAGTCCGTCTTGATCTAGGTACCACAGTCCATCATGCCAAGTGCCAGTCCCAAGTCTTCGTCCCGTCCCTTTCTCCTGCAAGATCACCTTAGGAATATCAAAAGAAACAATGCATTTTAGTTGGAGAATTATAGAACTAATAGACAAGAGACTGACTGGGAAGGATGGAGCATGCAAAACATTGGATAACCTTACTGAACCCGTACAATTAACAGTACCCTTACCGACCACTGGTTGGAAAGTACCATCCGCAGTCTGAATGGTGTCTGTCGATGCTAGGTGAGTGTACGAGGAAAACTTACTAGCATTTCCGGTCACATGCCGAGATGCTCCTGAGTCGATAATCCAGTCTGACATTTTAAGGGAAGACATAGATGCAAGAGCGTGAGACTCGTCAGTACCTTCTGATGGATGGGCATACATAGCGGCGTTGCCTCTGAAGAATGGAGTGGATGCCTCCTCTGCTCCACTTCTCCTGTCTCCTTCGATTGACGCTTTTTGCTTTCTCTCCAGCAGGTCCAGTAGCGCCTGATCCTCCTCAGTAAAGGCGCCGCCAGCTCCTCCATTCCCATCTGCCACCAGCAGGTTTGCCCGATAGCCTCCTCGACCACCTCGTCGGCCTCCTCGACCACGTCCACGTCCAGCATATCCTCGTCCACGTCCACCACCTGAGTCTCCCTCCTTAGGTGGTTTGGTACAAGCATATCGATGGTGGCCCATCTCCCCACAGTTGTAGCACTGCCGATTCTGTTGCCAGAGCTCTCCCTTGGATCCTGTATCCCCCGAACCGGTAGCTGCTAGTGCTGACTTCACTTCGGGTAAAGCACCTGTCGATGATGCGCCTGTCCCTGTCTGTAATCTGATCCGCGTCTCCTCCTGAATCATGGCTGAGATAGCCTCCTCGAGACTAGGGATCTCTGGCTGGGCGAGGAGTAAGGCTGTCCTCTGTGTGAATGCTGCAGTCAGTCCCTTAAGGAATTTCATCGTCCTCTCCTGCAGACACACCTGTCTCTCCTTGCACTTTGGGTCCCCGCAGCTTGCCCGTTTGGAATGGTGATCATAATCCAGCCAGAGACGTTCCAACTCCGTAGCGTACTCCTGCACCGTCTTCTCGCCTTGTACGGTGTCGTCGATCTCCCCTTTTATCTGGAAGATCCGTAGATTGTTACCTATGCCATCATAGGTTCTTCTCAATTTCTCCCATACGTCTTTCACCATCTCAATGCCATCTACTGTGGAAGCAATAGACTGGACTAAGGAGTTGAGAAGTCAGATATAAATCACCATATGAGTGGATTTCCACTCGTCGCGTCCTGTCGAGCCCTCTTCCGGCTCTGTCTTCTCGCCTGTCAAGAATCCCTCCAAGTTCTTACCTGCAAGGGTTCTTCTCACCCGCCGTGACCAACTCAAATAGGTGGCTGGTCCATCCAACTTCAGATCGATGGAGGGTAGTTCCAACTTTGGCGGTGCTCGTGTCGTGCTTTCACCAGCCGACACCTTTATCAACTTCAGCAATGTCGCCACATCGTCAGCATCCAGCTTCTTGAGAATCTCCTCCATCGATGCTTCTTCTCGATCACTTCACACTTGCTCCACGACTCACGCTCGTCCTCGCCGTCCTCTCCTAAATCCGAATATGTCTGATTTCATCGGATCTAGGGATTATAGGCATCTCCTTGAGATTGATCTCAAGAACGAGCGTGAATCTTGTACCCGCAATAGCGGTACAATGAATCTTGCAGCCGCAAAAGCGGTACAGCAACTTTCAGGCTGACCTACAGCGTAGGTGCCCTAATTCAGGCTGACCTACAGCGTAGGTGCCCTAAAAGTGGTGTGCTCGGAGGCAACCACGGCAGCAGCAGCAGCAGTTGCAGCCGCAACAGCGGCACAGCAACGGCAGCAGCGCGGCAGCGGCGGCGCGGCAGCTGCAGCAGCAGCAGCAGCGGGGCGGCGCTGCAGCTGTGGTGGCAGCGGCAGCAGCTGCAGCGGCAGCGGGCGGCAGCGGCGGCGTGGAAGAAGGAAAAGAGGATGAGATTAGGGTTAGGGTTTGTGTGGAGGAGGGGTCTCTGACGGTATTCTAAGCAATTTTAGGCTCTGATACCATGTTGAGACTTGAAGTTATTTTATTGTGAATGGAATAACAACATATATAGGAGAGGCTAGCCTCCTCTCCTATCATTCTAGCCAATGTGGGACTAAAGCCCAATAACACTATATATATCAAC
The DNA here is from genome assembly GCA_029216955.1 of Iris pallida. Lineage (NCBI taxonomy): Eukaryota > Viridiplantae > Streptophyta > Magnoliopsida > Asparagales > Iridaceae > Iris > Iris pallida. Next base: position 3,307,149 of record JANAVB010013395.1, read on the forward strand.
AGCCTTCATGTTGACTGAAGGCAGACACAGATGCAAGGGAACAACCTTTCTTCCACCAGTTAACAAAAGCCAATTGTTAGAAAACAAAATAAGAAATACAAAAAGGAAGTTGCTTGCTTTTGTGACAAATTGTGACGCTCGAGATCATTTTCATCTCCACCTTATACTGCGACCATAACCCTCTCTTTGCCGTTTCCAACACCAACACTCCCCTTGCACCCTTAATCATTTTCCAAATCCCACCAACCTTATTGGTTTTGTTATTCCTTTTCATCATTAATTACACTGTTGGACCATTCAGTTCTACCAATCAGATGTGCTAATGTTATAGTGTTTGGTTAGTGAGAACATAGGTAGTTTCCTTTCATTTTTCTTGTCTGTGGTTGGCAAGAACTTAGCTCTGATTGGGTATTCTTGATAGAGTTCATAACTACATTGACTCGCTTACCTACAAAGAAACACACAAGGATTCAGTGATTCTGGTATGTATTTTGGTAAAAATTGCAAACAGTGACAATGACACCCTCACAGCAACAAAAAATAACAGCGAAAATGAAAATGATTGAATGAAAATAGGAAGAGGGGAGGATACACTTGGAATTCTATTAAAAAGGTAGGGGGGAAGGTTGACGTATAGCAGAGTTTTGTTTGTCATTTCAAACCAGAACAACTGGCCCTATAGCTGGATATTATCAAAATCAGCTTCCTGAGGAAAAAAACCCTAAGAACGGGTGAACTCTTTAGGAAAAAGAAAGAGGTCCAATCCTCTTTTTGTCGCCTGGAATAATTAGGATCCTTGGCCATTTTTTCTTCGTTACGACCCCTTGTTGCATACTATAGCTACGCCTGTTGAACGTAAAGTTTGGACATAATTGTCATGGAATGGCTGAACAAAATAATGGACAAATTATAGGAAATCACCAGATTGTATCTGCTTTTTCACAATCCCCCCCCCCCCCCCCCCCCCCCCCCCCCCCCCAACACCCCGAAGTTAGAATTGTGTCATAAAGAGTCTCTGGCATTCAATTTCTCCAAAAATCATAGTTCATTAGCAGCACCTACAGCCCAAACATGAGAGCATCAATCGCTGCTCATTCGCGGAAACTTGGTTGCCCACCCCTCAATTTTTGTTGCACTCATGGTTGACCCCTGCATTTTTGTGCCATAGTCAACCCTCTTCCCTCCTCTCGCCCCACTCCTAGATGTGGCACTATCAACAATAGATGCAAGAGGAGGTTGAAAGAATTAGGGTTATCGTTTGGTCACAACCAGATGACCATCTAGAGTCCATGGTCCCCCCGCTATCACGTGCTCCAAATCCGGCTTCTATGATAAACGAACAAAGAAAAATCCATTCTCTTGGGAGTACACATCTAACTTGCCTATCGGTCTCCAAACTCTCTTCATTAACGCAACCATATTATAGGATATGATGGCCTCAGATCGACAACATATATGACGAAAGTCCAACTCCATTATACTATAGAGCAAGCAATATCCGAAAAAGAAAAATTTGTAGTACGCCTGCCATCAAGAACTACTGGTTCTTTATAGTACAGTCGGACCGAGTCGCCTATCATAGGTGGAGAGCATAAAAAAGTCCACAATTTCGGTCCTGATTTAGTGAAGTCAGGAGCTGCTCAAACCCCCATATTTATAGGGTCTCCTCGCAGAGGAGTCTCTGCCACTGTAGGCAAGTCCCTCCTTACTTCATTGTGACTGTCCTTACTTCATTGCGACTGATGGGGTCGCAGCCATGGACCCATTGCCAGTCCGATTCAATTTATCCACGCTTTGCCCCACTCGCATCATTGATTCCAATCCAATAAAAGGTGCTCATTGTCGTCAAAGCCCACCTCCCTGCATCCGAGAAGCCTCCATCAAAGGTCCCTTCATTGGTTGTCACTACTTATGGAGGAGCTAAGCAGAAGGTCTGCTCCTCACCACATCCCATGTCATCTTTTTCAGGCCTAGGCGAGAGTATACCTTAGTCTATCTAGTGTCCCTCCCTGGTTTAAGAGATCCACCTTCTTCTTCTTCTTGCACGGGCAGCATATCGCCTGTCACCCCCAGTTTTCGAATTAGGGGTATTTTCGTCATTTTTCAAGTTTTATAATTTTTAGGAATTTTATTTGATTTTATATGATTTTTAGGGATTTGTTTGATTTGGTTTGAATTTTATCCAATTTGGACTTAAGTTGGAGACCCGGGTAGTCTGGACCCTAGTGGGACCCACATACTAGCTGGGCTTGGCCTACATACCATCCGAATTAGGCTAGAAACCATAAACCCTACTTCCATGACTTAATTAGTCATTTTAGAGGCTTAATTAGTTAATTAGAATTAAACCGAAACAAACCGAACCAAACCTGAACTGAACCAAACTAAGTTTATTGGGTTGGAGGCTTAGTAGATCCACACCCAAACCCAATAGGACTCCCATGGCCGGCCATGTATGGAGCAAATCCCCCCTCCCTCTTTGCTTCACAACTAAGTAATCACTCTCTCTCTCCATTTCTTTCTTTTCCAAGCTTCTTCTTCAAAGGAAATCCATTAGGTAAGCTCACTTAATTCCCATTAATTCCTCTCTTGCATTTATTTCCTTTACAATAAATGTAGAGGAGATGATTCTCCCCATTTTGTCCATAAAATTTGTAGGTTTTCTTAGAAAACTATTTTAAGATTTATTGGGATTTTTCTTCATTAGAGTGGAATATATATATATATATATATATATATATATATATATATATATATATATATATATATGTATTTGCGTGTGTGGAGAGTGGTGGTGGTGGTAGTGTGAGAAAGTGTATGTGTGAGAGTGTGTGTGTGTGTCTATATATATATCTATATGTGTGTGTGTAGGTATTTATATATATATAGATGTGTGTGTGTGTTGTGAGATTTTATATATATATATATATATATATATTGGATATATATATATATATATATATATATATATATATATATATATATATATATATATATTTGGATATGTGTGTGTATGAATTTGCATATATATAGATAGATAGATAGGTATATAGAAAGATATATATATATAAAGAGAGAGTGGAAGAGGAAGGAGAAGTAGAGGAACTAGGAGTAGAAGAATTAGAAGAAGAAGGGGAATAAGAAATAGCAGAACAGTAGCAGCAATAGCACTAGCAGGAGCAGGAGAATGAGAAGGAGAATGAGGGAAGAAGGAGAATGAGGAGGAGAATGAGAAGGAGGAGGAGAATGAGAAGGAGAATGAGAAGGAGAATGAGGGAAGAAGGAGAATGAGGAGGAGAATGAGAAGGAGAATGAGGGAAGGAGGAGAATGAGAAGGAGAATGAGAATGAGAAGGAGAATGAGGGAAGGAGGAGAATGAGAAGGAGAATGAGAATGAGAAGGAGAATGAGGGAAGAAGGAGAATGAGAAGGAGAATGAGGGAAGAAGGAGAATGAGGAGGAGAATGAGAATGAGAAGGAGAATGAGGGAAGAAGGAGAATGAGGAGAAGAATGAGAAGGAGAATGAGAATGAGAAGGAAAATGAGGGAAGAAGGAGAATGAGGAGGAGAATGAGAAGGAGAAGGAGAATGAGAAGGAGAATGAGAGAAGAAGGAGAATGAGGAGGAGAATGAGGAGGAGAATGAGGGAAGAAGGAGAATGAGAAGGAGAATAAGAAGAAGAATAGGAATAAGGAGAAGGAGAAGAATAGGAGTTTAAGAATGAATCGGATATGGGTTGTAAGGGTTGGTATTGATTAGAAATAGTCGCCTAGACCTAGTCTTGACCTTGGTTGACCACGGTTGACTTTTTAGACCAAAAGTCAACTATAGGTCAACACTTTACCCAATTTAGTCCCAAATTCCATTAGACTTGGACAGTTGACAAGTCAACTGTTAGTCTCCATTGACCTAGGATTGACCTAGGGCTGACCAAGAGTTGACCAGAGTTGACCAAAAGTCAACTGTAAGTTAACTTTTGACCTAGTTTGATTCGGATTGACTTCCAATGATCTCCTATGACCAAGATTGACCCAACTAGACGTGTCTTGACCTAGAATGACTTAATAGGATTTAATTTGATTTGACTTTATTTCCTAAACATAGTATTGATACGTCTTGTTCTCTATAGGTCCTCGAGACGCTGCTTTGGGTCCAGTTGACATATCATATCATATTACAGGTGAGTACATTCTCTGACACTTTTCCAATTTACGATGATTGTTATAATTCATGTAATTAGTATAGATATGCTTGTTCTCGACACATTGGTCACACGGATTGGTATTCATGGATCCCGACATGAGATGTTATTCCTCGTTATCTTGGTATATCTTGTGCAAGCCCCCTTGTAGTTCTTGTGCAGTATATGGACACCGATTCTCGAGGAGACTTGCTCCCTTCTCGCAGAATCCCGTGTCGTAACGTGTCTTGTTTGGATCCACTCTACCAGTCGGGGCGGGGAGTATTAGTGTAGATATGTGATCAAAGCCTATTGTGCACCTATTGATTGTGAGTGTTGATCATACATCCCACGTATGATCAGCCAGGCCTGTTACTATTGTGCAAGTTCCCAAGCCGGCCACATATTGTAGCTAGTACTCACACACTTAGATAGATGATTCTTGATTCTTGTACATGCCATGATCAGTTTACTTGCCTTGTTCTAGCTCTAGATTTACAGCTTACCATGCCATGATACTCACATGTACATTCCATGATTTCTTGTATATACTCTCTATTTACAATCTTATAGCTTTTGTCATATCTTGTGAACTGTTGTTAGTTGATTGTACTCGTTCCATCCTGACTGGATATGTTGACAAAATATTACAGATGCTGATGAGGGGGATTACAGTACCTACTACGGTCCGGATGACGTAGTGGGCTTAGACTTGGAGACCTTGGTCCAGCAGGGCTTAGCTCCGCCTGACGAGACTTTACCTATTGCTTAGTTAGAGTTATTTGTACTGGACCTTGTCTCCAGTTACTTTTGAGACTGTTATATTTTGGATTGTATTAGAGACTTGGACTTGGACTTGTATATTATTTGTGTTTGGACTTGACAGGTTATATTTTATCGTCTTGTTGTCTTTATCTTTCAGTCTTTACTTTATCATCTTAGAGTTGTGATTGAGCACTCATATATATTCATTGCTTGTCCTCCGTTCGGAGTTGACCATATTCTTGACAGGTTTTTGATATATATATAAACTGTTGTTAGAGTAGAAAACCTACAGCGTTCCACGCCGTTTTTACGGTGAGGGCTGGACGTTGTCACGTACACGTGCCCTTACAGCGTGTGCGGGTCGTGACACGTTTTTAGTGGTGGCCCACGCAGGTCCTGAAGTCGCAATTAGTGCGATGTCGTAGCGGCACTCATCTTAGAGTGTTGACTACGAGCCTGTGTTACATATAGGAGGTGGTAGGCTAAGAGTACTCAATCACAGTAGGATCTTTCCTTGCTTATCTTGCTTACCGTCTTTGATATTGATTTACTGTTTTCTAGCTGTCCTCCTTTGATATAATCCTTCTTGTGCCATATTGATATCTTTCTTTCAATCTGTCTTCAGGATGGTTATGACTCATTCTCCCGGTGAGGAGCACGGGGAGACGGAGAGGTCTGCTACCTCTGGCGGACAGGCTCCGGTCACTGCCCCTGCAGTTGGGACTTCTGTTGGGGCCCTCGGGGGTACTCCTCCAGCGCTCTCGATGACTGTCCCTGGGGTCATTGCGGGTGCTCTTCCTACAGTACCGGGGGCTACGACGGGAGCTGTCGGGGGCGTTCCTCCTCCTCGGCAGGGGACTCCTCCGGTGGTGGTGGGAGCTATTCCTCCGTTGCCTTCTCTGCCTACAGACATGGGGCAGATGCTCGCGTTCTTTCAGCAGGTGCTGGAGTCCCAGCGGGCCCAGCACGAGGCACAGTTGAGGCAAACTGAGGCCATGCGCCAGGGCATGGAGGATGCCCACAGGTTGGCTCTGGCTACGGTGGAGCGTGGGGCTCCACAGAGGGAGGTGCAGCAGCAGCAGAAGATCGGGGACATCCAGGCTTTCAAGAAGTTGGGTCCGAGGGATTTCAAGGGGACCGAGGGCATTATATATGCTGACGACTGGCTCGAGGATATCGAGCGTCAGATGAGGGCCTCCCGCCTGGCAGACGACCTGAAGGTCGAGGCGGTTGGCTTGCAGTTGTTAGATGTTGCCCGGACATGGTTCCGGAACGAGCCGGCTCTTGCAGGAGAGGGCCACACTTGGGCTTAGTTTCGGGCCCTGTTCAGAGAGAAGTTCTTTTCCCCCACAGACAAGATCGGCCTAGTGCGGCAGTTTCAGAACCTGCAGCAGGGCGGTATGACTGTGGAGGAGTATGCGGCGGAGTTCGGCCGGCTGAGCCGATACGCCGAGTACATGGTGAGTGATCCGGTGATCCGAGCAGAGCGTTTCCGGGAGGGATTGACATGGGATATCAAGATACTGATCCCTTCCTTCTATGCGACATATGCAGAGGTCTATGCGGAGGCTCGGAAGGTGGAGAGAGAGTGGGGCTTGAAGCCGAAGAGGGATCGTGAGTTGTTTTCGGGGGCCAGTAGCAGCGCGGGGGCTGCTAAGCGCCCTCAGCTTCAGCATCAGCCGTTCCAGCATCATCAGCAGCAGGTGCAGCACACTCAGCCGAGGCAGGCACAGTGTGGGGCTCCTTGCCACTTCTGCAAGAAGCCTGGTCACGTCTGGGAGGTTTGCCGGAAGAGGCTAGGAGTGTGTCTCTTTTGCGGCGGCGCAGGCCATCAGTTGAGGGAGTGTCCAGTGAACCCCCGTGTCGTTGGAGCAGCTCAGAGGGCGCCGGCGAGAGTACCTGCAGTGCAGCCGAGGGGTCCACTTTCGACCCAGCAACAGCAGTTTGTCCAGCACCGCCAGCAGAGGGGTGGTCAGGGTAGAGCCTTTGCTCTTGCAGCCGAGGAGATGGAGCCTATTGCAGATGTTGTCGCAGGTTCTATTCTGCTCGATTCTTTTCCAGCTTTAGCCTTGTTTGATTCTGGTGCTACGCACAGTTTTGTGTCTGTTTCTTTTGCACTTAGGCACAATATCATTGCTGAGTATCTTGGTAGGACTTGCAAGATTATGACTGGGAATGGCATCATCCTAGTTAATAATGTTTGCAAGGGGCGGAGAGTTTCTTTGAGAGGCCGGGAGCTGAGTGCGTGTTTGCTCGTAATGCCACTTCCGAGTTACGATGTAGTACTCGGTATGGACTGGTTGAGCATGCACCACGCTAGCATCGACTGCAGAGGGGGCAGGATTCTGTTTAGGCCGCCGGGGAAGCCGGAGTATGAGTTCACTAGGGGTGCAGCGGAGCAGGGAGATGGATTCTGCGGAGCGTTGTTGGCGGGGCCGGTGTTGCCACATCCACTCATTGCTGAGTTCTTGGATGTCTTTCCCGAGGAGTTGCCCGGGATGCCGCCAGATCGTGATGTTGAGTTTTCTATAGACCTAGTGCCGGGCGCTGAGCCTATCTCCCAGCACGTCTATAGAATCAACAACAGTGAGTTAGCGGAGTTGAAGAGACAGGTCGACGAGCTGGAGGACAAGGGCTTTATTCGATCTAGTTCTTCACCTTGGGGCGCGCCAGTTCTTTTCGTCCCCAAGAAGGATGGTACGGTGCGTATGTGCATTGATTACAGGGCGCTCAACAACCTTACCATCAAGAACAAGTATCCTTTGCCAAGGATTGATGACTTGTTCGACCAGTTGAGCAGGACGAGGGTGTTCTCGAAGATCGACTTGCGTACCGGGTACCATCAGCTGAAGGTGAAGCGGGATGACATTCCGAAGACTGCATTTCGGACTCGCTATGGCCAGTATGAGTATACCGTCATGCCGTTTGGGTTGACCAACGCCCCGGCGGTATTCATGAACTTGATGAACAAGGTATTTCATCAGTACCTTGACAAGTTCGTGGTGGTCTTCATTGATGACATTCTCATCTACTCGAAGACGCCAGAGGAGCACGAGGAGCACCTGAGGATTGTGTTGGACACTCTCAGGAGGGAGCAGCTGTATGGGAAGCTGTCCAAGTGCGAGTTCTTCTTGGATCGCATGGAGTTCCTAGGCCATGTTGTCTCTGGCGAGGGGATTTCAGTGGATCCGAAGAAGATTTCTGCAGTGGAGTCCTGGTCTACGCCGAGCTCAGTAGCAGAGGTCCGGAGTTTTCTGGGTCTGGCAGGTTATTACCGGAGGTTCGTGCAGGACTTTTCCAAGATTGCCCAGCCGATAATCCGCCTTACCAGGAAGGACGAGGAGTTTGTTTGGTCCAAGGAGTGCCAGGCCGCCTTCGAGGAGCTGAAGGCGAGGTTGACTACAGCTCCTATCTTGACGCTGCCATCTGGATCTGGAGGTTATACGATCTACAGTGACGCTTCAGGACGGGGTTGGGGTTGTGTGCTTCAGCAGCACGGGAAGGTGATTGTCTATGCATCTAGGCAGTTACGTCCTCATGAGAGGAACTACCCTACCCACGATCTGGAGCTGGCAGCGGTCATCTTTGCTTTGAAGCTGTGGAAACACTATCTGTACGGAGAGCGAGTTGAGATCTATACAGATCACAAGAGCTTGAAGTACGTGTTTACCCAGAAGGAGCTGAATATGAGGCAGAGGCGATGGTTAGAGCTGATGAAGGATTTTGATATATCCTTACAGTACCATCCGGGGAAGGCCAACGTGGTCGCGGATGCTTTGAGCAGGTATCCCGTGGCCATGTGTTTGACGATGGATCGTCACCTTCTGGCAGATCTGGAGAATTTGGGCATAGAGGTGATAGTTCCTGGGTTCGAGGCGCAGATGTGGGGTCTCCAGGTGCAGTCGGAGCTGATGGACAGAGTCAGGGCAGCTCAGTTTGAGGATGAGGCTCTAAGAGTCATCAGGGAGCAGGTCCGGGCAGGACTGTTGGATGAGTTCTCTATAGCGGGGGATGGGTCGTTGAGACATGGTACCAGATTGTGCGTGCCGAACGGAGGACTTCGGGAGGAGGTTCTTCAGGAGGCGCACTGTTCTCAGTACTCTATGCATCCTGGAGCCAACAAGATGTATAGAGACTTGAGACAGCATGTTTGGTGGTATGGCATGAAACGCGAGGTGGCTCAGTTCGTTTCTAGATGCTTGGTGTGCCAGCAGGTGAAAGCCGGGAGGCAGAGACCCGGTGGATTGCTCCAGCCACTACCCATTCCTGAGTGGAAGTGGGAGCCTATCACTATGGACTTTGTATCTGGGCTTCCGCGCTCTCCAGGAGGGAAAGATGCGATTTGGGTCATTGTTGATCGATTGACCAAATCGGCCCACTTTTTGCCTTTCAAAGTGGGTTTGTCTACGGAGAGGTTGGCCGAGATGTACGTGCGGCAGATAGTCCAATTGCACGGGGTTCCAGTGAGTATAGTCTCGGATCGGGACAGCCGATTCACTTCCCACTTCTGGAGGAGTTTGCAGCTTAGCTTGGGCACATCGCTCAAGTTCAGTACCGCATACCACCCCCAGACAGACGGGCAGTCAGAGAGGACGATTCAGACCCTCGAGGATATGCTGCGTACCTGTGTCTTGGACTTCGGGAGATCTTGGGAGGACCACCTTCACTTGGTAGAGTTTGCTTACAACAACAGCTACCAAGCCAGTATAGAGATGTCACCTTTCGAGGCTCTATACGGACGAAGGTGCCGTACTCCCTTGTCTTGGGATGATGTCGACGAGAGGGTTTTGCTTGGCCCTGAGATGGTAGTGGATGCTGCGGAGAAGGTCAGGATTATCAGAGATCGACTTCGGGTGGCGCAGGATAGGCAGCGGCATTGGACCAATAGCCACCGGAGGCCGTTGGAGTTTGAGGTATAGTTTAGATTTTTCTAGTATTTGAGTCTGATTGTGATTGTTTTAGATCAAGCTTTAAGTCTTGTGTTTTTGTTCTAGGTTGATGATCTTGTGTTTCTGCGGATTTCTCCGACGCGTGGCACGATTCGTTTTGGTGGCGGCGGGAAGCTTAGTCCACGATACATCGGACCATTCCGTATCTTGGGCAGGGTCCATACAGTGGCTTACCGACTGGAGTTACCGCCCGCACTAGAGGGAGTGCACTGCGTGTTCCACGTGTCGCAGCTGAGACGGTACGTGGCAGATCCCAGTCACGTCTTGGACCACTCCGAGATCGAAGTGGGGCCGACACTCAGCTATCCAGAGAAGCCGGTTGAGATCTTGGACCGAAGAGAGAAGGTGCTCCGGAACCAGGTCATTCCCTTGGTTCGCGTTGCATGGAGACACCACTCTCCAGGTGAGTCTACCTGGGAGAGGGAGGACGACATGCGGGAGCGATTCCCATATCTCTTCGAGCCTTGAGGTAAAATTCTATCTTTTTCTTCCTTGTTCTATTCATGATTGCTGTGTTAGTTCTCATTCAATTTCGAGGACGAAATTTTTTTTAGGAGGGTAGATTTGTCACCCCCAATTTTCGAATTAGGGATATTTTCGTCATTTTCCAAGTTTTATAATTTTTAGGAATTTTATTTGATTTTATATGATTTTTAGGGATTTGTTTGATTTGGTTTGAATTTTATCCAATTTGGACTTAAGTTGGAGACACGGGTAGTCTGGACCCTAGTGGGACCCACATACTAGCTGGGCTTGGCCCACATACCATCCTAATTAGGCTAGAAACCATAAACCCTACTTCCATAGCTTAATTAGTCATTTTAGAGGCTTAATTAGTTAATTAGAATTAAACCGAAACAAACCGAACCAAACCCGAACCGAACCAAACTAAGTTTATTGGGTTGGAGGCTTAGTGGATCCACACCCAAACCCAATAGGACCCCCATGGCCGGCCATGTATGGAGCAAACCCCCCTCCCTCTTTGCTTCACAACTAAGTAATCACTCTCCCTCTCCATTTCTTTCTTTTCCAAGTTTCTTCTTCAATGGAAATCCATTAGGTAAGCTCATTTAATTCCCATTAATTCCTCTCTTGCATTTATTTCCTTTACAATAAATGTAGAGGAGATGATTCTCCCCATTTTGCCCATAAAATTTGTAGGTTTCCTTAGAAAACTATTTTAGGATTTATTGGGGTTTTTCTTCATTAGAGTGGAATATATATATATATATATATATATATATATATATATATATATATATAAGATGGAAAATATATATATATATATATATATATAAAAGATGGCGTTCCAGCAGGCGATCACGAGCGACCGGCTAGGGCATGCGCGTAGCAGCCCCCCAGGCCGCCGGACCCCCTTGCCGGCGGGGGACGGGCCTCGGGGAAGCAGGGCGGCGCCCCCCCCCCCCCCCCCCACAGCGGTGGGGGCGGACGGGAGCTCGTCCAGGGGGGTCGGGCGGACCCCCCTTCGCAGGCGCGGACTCCGGCGACCCCCCAGGCGGTGGGGGGGGGGGTGCGGAAACTCGGGGGGGGGGTCGGGCGGACCCCCCCGGCGGTCGCAGCCCCTCCCGGGCGGTGGTGGGGGTGCGGGATCAAAGGGAGATGTGACGGGGACATCGACTTCGTTGGGGGGTGGATCCATTGCTACGAACTTCGAGTTCGGAGCGGGCTCCGGATCTCCGGGGAGCCAAACGGACGGAGGGGGATGGACGACGGTTACGCGCCGTCGTGGGGCGACATCCGGGGGGAAGACGGGAGGTGGACAGGGTCAGGTTAGGGACCGCTATTCTGGTGGCCGTCAGACCGGGTCAGGGTCTCGGCCATCTGGACGAGATCCGGGGATGGCTGCTGGTAGATCGGTGGGTTGGCGGCCAAAGGCGACCGCGGCGGCCAAGGGGAAGAGTAAGGTGGTGGCTCCGGAAGTCCAGGGATGGATCTGGGACTCCCCGTCCGGTGGTTACCCCGAGGCCTCCTGGGACGTCCACCCGGCCTACTGGACGGTCCTGGGCCGATATCTGCAACCCAGTGGGACCGAAATCCCCCACTACGATGGAGTACGTTCCGCCTATTAAGGTAGGGAGGGGTTTCCGAGCCTCATTCCCTGCGGAAGAGATCCAGAAGGTGACAGCGTACTGGAAGAATACCATCGTCCTGTACGTATTAGGCAACAAGCCTTTCTACGGGCAGATCAGGGGATATGTTGCGCGTGTCTGGCAGCCAAAGGGGAGCATGGAGTTCTATGCTCGCGAGAACGGCTTCTATTATGTGAAGTTCGGTCTGGCGGAGGATGTTGCTAGGATCCTTCAAGGCGGCCCCTGGACGTTCGACGGTAGGTTGATTATTCTCAAGGAGTGGACCCCGGAGCTTCGATGTGAGAGGGAAGTACTGAACGCCATCCCTGAGTCGTCGAGTCTCCCTCTGCTCTTGATCGGGGACTTCAACGCTCTTATGCATCATGGGGAGAAGCTGGGTGGTCGTCCGGTTCCAGATGCTATCCTCTATGACTTTCAGAGATGCCTCCTGCTTGCGGGGCTTCGGGAACTGTCTAGCTCAGGCTTCATCTGGACGTGACACAACAAAGCAACACACAACAGGGTTGCTTGTCAGCTTGATCGAGCCCTAGGCAACGGGGAGTGGTTCCGTCACTTCCCCAACTCTTCGGCTGAGGGTCTGGCGGCTGGGACGAGCGATCACTCCCTATCAGGGTTGGCTTCTCTGCTCGAGCTCTTGGGAAGTCCCGTCCGTTCAGGTATAACAACAGTTGGTATCTATCGGAGGGCTACCTAGAGGCTGTCGCAGAGGGGCTATCTAGCGGTCAGGAGGGGACGGCTCAATTCCGATTGGTTCGTCGACTCAAGGCCACGAAGAGAGCTCTCAGAAGTTGGGTGCAGGGGTTGCCCAAGACCACTCTAGAAGATAAGGAGGCTGAGCTGAGATCTTTGCAGCAGGATTTGCAAGCTGACATGCTTAATGGAGATCTGGCTGCTAGAGAGAAGGAGCTGATTGGAGAAGTCAACATTCTGAGGCTGCAGAAGGAAATTAGCTCGGCTCAACGAGCCAAATGTGCCTGGCTGAAGGATGGAGACCGGTGCTCCAAGTTCTTTTATGACGTTATCCGGACTAGACAGAATCGGAATCACATATCCCAGCTTCTTGCTGCGGATGGCACTCTGGTGGGGACGCCGGCTGAGATACAGGACGAGGCTGTCAGGTACTATTCTGATTTATATTTCCAGACTGACTACCTGTCCGTGTTTCCAGAGGTTGTTACGAAGCGGTTGGTGACTCCATTTGGGAATAGCATCCTACTTGCCCCTGTCACATTGGAGGAGGTGGAAGCTATTGTCAAGGTGGCGGACACCAACAAGGCCCCCGGTCCAGATGGTTTCAGCAGTGGTTTCTTCAAGCGTCATTGGGATATTCTGAAGCTCCAGGTCGTGGAGGTGGTCCAGGAGTTCTTCACTAAGGGAAAGCTGTTGAAGGAGTTGAATCACACTTTCCTGACCTTGGTGCCTAAGAAGGAGGGTGCGACTGAGTTGGCAGATTTCAGACCTATTGCATGCTGTAATTATCTTTATAAGATAATTACGCACCTTATGTGCCGACGGATGGAGAGAATCATGCAGGACTTGGTTTCTCCAAACCAGGCGGCGTTCATCAAGGGGAGGTCAATTGCAGAGCATAGCCTCCTGGCTCATGAGATGGTTAGGGGATTCAATAGACCTGGTGGGGAGAAAGCTTGTGTTAAACTGGACCTGAGAAAGGCGTATGACATGGTTAATCGGGACTTCCTCTGCCATCTGATGTCTGCCATGGGATTCGCGGATCACTGGGTTGCGATGATCAGGGAGTGCATTACGTCCCCTACTTTCTCAGTTCTCATCCAGGGCGTTCCGTATGGATACTTTCAGAGCAACCGTGGGCTTAGGCAAGGGGACCCATTGTCCCCTTACCTGTTCACACTTGTGATGGAATACTTTACTTGTTTGATGGATCTGGCAGTGCACCGTGGTCGGCTGGTGCCTCTGTTTCGTAGGATGGACCCTCTAGTTACCCACCTTATATATGCTGATGATCTTCTGGTCTTCATCCAGCCCTCGGCGGTGGGTTTGCAGACGCTTGCAGGTATTATGGAAGATTTGAAGTCTTTCTCGGGTCTCCAGCTGAACAGGGATAAGAGTCGGGTCTACTTAAGTTCCCGTTGTTCCCAGAAGGAGGAGAGGGCTGATGTCCTGGGTATCGCAAGGAGTGATCTTCCGGTGCTTTATTTAGGAGTGCCCCTCACAGTCAATTATGCGAGGGATCAGGACTGTCAGGGCCTGGTAGAGTATGTCCAGCGGAGAGTAGAAGGCTGGCAAGCCGCCGGTCTGTCCTTTGGCGGTCGCATGGAGCTGATCAGATCTGTGATCTCGGCTGTGGCCCATTTTTGGCTACAGTCCATCCTCCTCCCGGTGGCCACTATTTGGCGAGTGGAGCGTCTATGTGCTGATTTTCTTTGGAGGGGGGTATGCATGCGATCTCGTGGGAGCAGCTCTGTCGTCCCAGGAAGGAGGGAGGTGTGGGGCTCAGGCCGTTGCTGGAGATCAGGGAGGCCTCCGCGCTCAAGCTGGCCTGGAGATTCATTAGCGGGGGGTCGCTCTGGGCGGACTGGATGCACAGCAGATACGTGAAACAGGGCAATTTTTGGACGTGTTCTCCTGATAACAACCATTCTGTTACGTTCAAGACTGTCCTGAGATGCAGGGGTGTGCTCAAGTCTGCTATTCGGAGGGTCATGAAGGACGGGTCGGGTACGGACCTCTGGCGGGACCCTTGGATAGATCGGCGTTCGCTGCTAGACATCAGGGGCCTCCCGACTCACACGGAGGACAGGCGAGGTCTGACGTGTAGTCGGATATTACGAGATGGAGAGTGGAGGCCGGAATCTTATCGGTACACTGAGGAGCTGGGCGGGTCCATTATGTCTACAGTCATTGATTCGGCTTTGCCTACGGATCGGTGGATTTGGGAGCCGACTGGAGCATCTTCGGGCTCGGGGGAGTTCCAGTTCCGTAGTTGCTACAATCTTATCCGGCACACTTTCCCTCTGAGTTCTGATTACGAGTTTGTCTGGTGTAAGGGTCTGGCCAGGAAGATGCAATTGTGTGTTTACAAGCTTCTTCTGGGTCGCCTCTTGACGAGAGATCGCCTGCGTTCTTTTGGAGTGCCAGTACCGGACCCAAAATATGTGCTTTGCTGTTTGGAGCCTGAGTCTATTAAACATATCTTTTTCGAGTGCACTCTGGCATGGCAGATATGGTCGGAGCAGAGTCGGGTTTTGGGAGTGTGCACCTCTGGTAAATACATTGGGGACATCATCCCGGAGATCCGAGATAGCAGGGGTCGAGGTCATGACTGGTTCCATACAGCCAGAGTTCGTTTGGCGGCTTCGGTTTAGCATGTTTGGCGGGAGCGAAACCGCCGGATCTTTGAGGGACTAGTCACACCTCCGGTTGGCATTCTCCATAACATAGAGTTTGATGTGAACGCTATGGAGAATGGATGAGTGGTTGAGTGCTGAGTGGGAGTCCCACTCAGGTTGTATGTTGTATGATTATGGCTTTCATTTGGAATAAAATTTACCTTTTTCCAATATATATATATATATATATATATATATATATATATATATATATATATATATATATATATATATATATATGTGTGTGTGTGTGTGTGTATATATATTTATATGTATTTGCGTGTGTGGAGAGTGGTGGTGGTGGTAGTGTGAGAAAGTGTATGTGTGAGAGTGTGAGAGTGTGTGTATGTCTATATATATATCTATATGTGTGTGTAGGTATTTATATATATATAGATGTGTGTGTGTGTTGTGAGATTATATATATATATATATATATATATATATATATATATATATATATATATAGATTTGGATATGTGTGTGTATGAATTTGCATATATATAGATAGATAGATAGGTATATAGATAGATATATATATATAAAGAGAGAGTGGAAGAGGAAGGAGAAGTAGAGGATGTAGGAGTAGAAGAATTAGAAGAAGAAGGGGAATAAGAAACAGCAGAACAGTAGCAGCAATAGCACTAGCAGGAGCAGGAGAATGAGAAGGAGAATGAGGGAAGAAGGAGAATGAGAAGGAGGAGGAGAATGAGAAGGAGAATGAGGGAAGAAGGAGAATGAGGAGGAGAAGGAGAAGGAGAAGGAGAATGACAAGGAGAATGAGGGAAGAAGGAGAATGAGGAGGAGAATGAGAAGGAGAATGAGGGAAGAAGGAGAATGAGAAGGAGAATGAGGGAAGAAGGAGAATGAGAGGAGAATGAGAAGGAGAATGAGGGAAGGAGGAGAATGAGAAGGAGAATGAGGGAAGAAGGAGAATGAGGAGAAGAATGAGAAGGAGAATGAGAAGGAGAATGAGGGAAGAAGGAGAATGAGGAGGAGAATGAGAATGAGAAGGAGAATGAGGGAAGAAGGAGAATGAGGAGGAGAATAAGGGAAGAAGGAGAATGAGGAGGAGAATGAGAATGAGAAGGAGAATGAGAAGGAGAATGAGGGAAGAAGGAGAATGAGAAGGAGAATGAGAAGGAGAATAAGAAGAATAATAGGAATAAGGAGAAGGAGAAGAATAGGAGTTTAAGAATGAATCGGATATGGGTTGTAAGGGTTGGTAATGATTAGAAATAGTCGCCTAGACCTAGTCTTGACCTTGGTTGACCACGGTTGACTTTTTAGACCAAAAGTCAACTATGGGTCAACACTTTCCCCAATTTAGTCCTAAATTTCATTAGACTTGGACAGTTGACCAAAAGTCAACTATTAGTCTCCATTGACCTATGATTGACCTAGGGTTGATCAGAGTTGACCCGTTGACCAAAAGTTAACTGTAAGTTAACTTTTGACCTAGTTTGATTCGGATTGACTTCCAATGATCTCCTATGACCAAGATTGACCCAACTAGACGTGTCTTGACCTAGAATGACTTAATAGGATTTAATTTGATTTGACTTTATTTTCTAAACATAGTATTGATACGTCTTGTTCTCTATAGGTCCTCGAGACGCTGCTTTGGGTCCAGTTGACATATCATATCATATTACAGGCGAGTACATTCTCTGACACTTTTCCAATTTACGATGATTGTTATAATTCATGTAATTAGTGTAGATATGCTTGTTCTCGACACATTGGTCACACGGATTGGTATTCATGGATCCCGACATGGATCCCGAAAAGTGTCGAGACGCTGCTTTGGGTCCAGTTGACATATCATATCATATTACAGGCGAGTACATTCTCTGACACTTTTCCAATTTACGATGATTGTTATAATTCATGTAATTAGTGTAGATATGCTTGTTCTCGACACATTGGTCACACGGATTGGTATTCATGGATCCCGACATGAGATGTTATTCCTCGTTATCTTGGTATATCTTGTGCAAGCCCCCTTGTAGTTCTTGTGCACTATATGGACACCGATTCTCGAGGAGACTTGCTCCCTTCTCGCAGAATCCCGTGTCGTAACGTGTCTTGTTTGGATCCACTCTACCAGTCGGGGGCGGGGAGTATTAGTGTAGATATATGGTCAAAGCCTATTGTGCACCTATTGATTGTGAGTGTTGATCATACATCCTACGTATGATCAGCCAGGCCTGTTACTATTGTGCAAGTTCCCAAGCCGGCCACATATTGTAGCTAGTACTCACACACTTAGATAGATGATTCTTGATTCTTGTACATGCCATGATCAGTTTACTTGCCTTGTTCTAGCTCTAGATTTACAGCTTACCATGCCATGATACTCACATGTACATTCCATGATTTCTTGTATATACTCTCTATTTACAGTCTTATAGCTTTTGTCATATCTTGTGAACTGTTGTTAGTTGATTGTACTTGTTCCATCCTGAGTGGATATATTGACAAAATATTACAGATGCTGATGAGGGGGATTACAGTACCTACTACGGTCCGGATGACGTAGTGGGCTTAGACTTGGAGACCTTGGTCCAGCAGGGCTTAGCTCCGCCTGACGAGACTTTACCTATTGCTTAGTTAGAGTTATTTGTACTGAACCTTGTCTCCAGTTACTTTTGAGACTGTTATATTTTGGATTGTATTAGAGACTTGGACTTGGACTTGTATATTATTTGTGTTTGGACTTGACAGGTTATATTTTATCGTCTTGTTGTCTTTATTTTTCAGTCTTTACTTTATCATCTTAGGGTTGTGATTGAGCACTCATATATATTCATTGCTTGTCCTCCGTTCGGAGTTGACCATATTCTCGACAGGTTTTTGATATATATATAAACTGTTGTTAGAGTAGAAAACCTACAGCGTTCCATGCCGTTTTTATGGTGAGGGCTGGGCGTTGTCACGTACACGTGCCCTTACAGCGGGTGCGGGTCGTGACATCGCCTAACCCTGTTGGAATTCTACATAATTTAGAATTCGATGTATCTGTAATGGCCCCTTAACTGGGGAGGGAGAGATGTGAGAATAGTGTATTGTAATACCTTTACTGCGATTTGTGTGGAATAAAATTTACCCTTATTCCAATATATATATATATATATATATATATATATATATATATATATGGTGACTGAACATGGTGACACACAGGACAATAATTTCGGTATGTGCAAACTAGTAGAACTCCAAACAGTCATAGAAGATGTAAAAGAAAACTAAACCAATAAGAATAAAATAATGAAAGGAAGATAGACAGAAGAAGAAAAAAAAAGGAAAGAATATGAAAAAGAAAGACAAAATGAGGAAGGAAAGAAATAACATGAATAAATGAAAAATGGAATAATGAAACTTAAAAGTACTACCTTTAGTCAACAGTTGGTTGAGATTACAACCATTGGTGGAGATCACAACTAGTGGAAGGTTCTCCACTCGTCAAAATTCTAACATGGGCAGGACAACAATTTTGTCAAATGCTTTTAGTAGAAGAATTCCAAAGAGTTATATAAGAAAAGAAAAATGAGAAGAGGTAAATAAGGAAGATAGAAAGAAGAAGAGGGAGAGGGAACAAAAAAAGGAATGTAGAAAATTAATGATTGACGAAGAAGTCAATATAAGTGCAGTAACCATTCACTCAAACTAATCTATTCAAAATCTCTCCATTTTCTAAAGTACAACAGTACAAACCCTTATAGTGGCCTACAACACCTTAATCTTCGCAACCGTAACTAAATCTAACTAATCTACGTTTAAACTAAAACTAAACCAAAACTAATCCTAGCATGACTCTTACTCGGTTTCGGACCCAACACCCACGGATGATCACAGACTACTACGCCTAGGCCACTTTTCACAACAATGAACAAAAGAGATACTTTGCTAAGCCCATCCAGAAAGTCGTGAAGATAGTCATGAAGATGTTCAAGAACATTGTTGAGTGTGATTATTTAGAATATGTTTCTTCAAAGAATAAGACAGTTTGGGCACAATAAACCAGAGCAACCATCATCTTTTGAATTAAAGAAGAATAACAATTTGGAAACAATGCCGACCTCCAAAAATTGGGATAGAGGCTTTGTTGTTGGTGGTGGTAGTGGTGGTGTTGTTGTCGTTGTACAATTTGGAACAATAGATGAAAGGTAAGGCCCAATAAGGTTTTCAGGAAGCCTGGTCCCTGGACCAAATGCATATTTTATGATTATATGAAACGATAGTTACTTCTAACTAATAAATGTTGATTCTGAAAAGACCAAAGTATGGGCAGAATATACAACAGCAACTTCCATCAGAATTATTTACAAGACTTCCTATATGAGGTTTTCAAGTAGCTTGAACCAAATGCGAATAATCTTAAGATATGAAAAACTTAGATGATTTTTGTGATAGACAGTGTCAAAGGACCAAGGTTCACAGTATCGAAGTCGGTTCGGACCCTTATGATATCGGTAGTTTCAGTTCCAAAGTTCTTAGTTTTGGAAAGACAAAAAATTACTTAAAAAACTAGAAAATATATGGTACATTTAGGAATAATCTTATGTATTACTTGTTATTTTCTGCTAGTTTCGAATGAAATAATATTCAATGTTGCTGATTATTCAACCGCAACAGATATTTGTCGTTTATTAATTGCTTTTATACGAAGTACCCACACGACAGACAACTTTGAATGGAAAAATATTAAGGTGTATGAGCCTCTTGGTTTTCGACAGGATCGAAGTGTCGACATTGATTTTTGCCATATTTCCGTCTTAAGTCTTTTAATTTTCTTTGCTGAATTATTTGGGAAGTAGAGCCACTATTTGGGTATTGGCCACTATCGATGGGGGTGAGTATCGGATCGGACATAACGATATGATGTGGCCGATATTTAGGACTATCAGCACCGATACTGCAAATCTTGCAAAAAATTAATGAATGCAGGGATAATATCAAGAAACCATGTACGAGTGATATCAAGGACCAACTTACAAGCCTAACATTTTTCTAAACCAATGAAAAAGAATGGGAGTTCCATCAAGCTTCCTGCATCAGACATGATCTGACCTACTAGAACTAAACCAAGCAGCTTGCTGAGAGCGAGAAGATAAGGTTTTGCAAGGAGTGGAATTGGAAGATGAGCAGGATACAAACCTCTTATGTGTATCTACAAGTCGAAGCAAAGGGTGGTCCTGGTGGACAACTTAAATATGGAATCCTTTAGATATGTACAAGTAGCAAAGAATTCTAATTTTGGATTAGAAAATAAAAGGTTTGCAGCCTGCATTAATTCAAGATAAGGTTCCATGGTGAATATTAACTGATGATGATATTTTTAGTTGATACGACTAGGGGATTAGTGTCTAAAAAAGAAGCCTGGAGAGAGAAACCATACCTAGAGGTTTTAAACTACTAGGGAAAAAACAGAGTATACAAGAAAAAACTTGTAGCAAAGCATCTAGAAGAAATGAAGGAAGCCATATTGACAATCAAGAGATACGAGCAATTATTTCCACTTTTCAGATCCACTATTCAGATTGATCATTCACCATGATGAAAAGATTTAGAATAATATTCAAGTATTGGAATGTTGGAGAGCAATAACACTAGCTAGTCTGCAAATATCGGAATGTTGGACGGTCCAAGAATCATGTCCAAAGAATAAGCATAGCTAAAATGAGAATATCTAGATGGATGGGTGTCAATACTCTAAGGTAGAATAAGAAATTAGTGCACTCCTAGGAAAGCTAGAAATGGCATAAAAAAGATAACAGATTCATTTGAGATGGTTTCGTCTCATGTGCAAAGAGGGACCAATATATGTGTGGGTTAAGAGGTGTTGTTAGTCATAGGAGATGTTAGAGATAGGGGTTAGACCTAAGAGAATTTGGTGTGAAAATGGAAAAAGGGATATAGCCTTTTCTAAGGTGTGAGAGAGAGGACCTTAACAGAACTGAATGGAAGATAAGGATCCAGGTAGCAGCTAAAGGCTAGCCGATGTCATGTTTTCTTTTCCAACTTCAAGTATCATCTCCCATACATTCTTCCTAAGTTTTCTTTTATAAAAAATGAATAGACCATGTGCTGGACAACCATTTTCATATTATCGGATTTATGTAATTTTCAGTTTGAATAGATCAATTTTTTTTCGTTGCAAGTTTAATTCATTTGTTAATTTGGAATTGAGTCTCATTAAAATGTAATTGATTCTTTTTTATACATACACAATTATTGTTTGCGTAATTGTTAACTGCTCTCCACCATGATTTGTATCGTTGGACATGTCACAAACACATGATACCTGTCATGGACCCCTTCAACCAAGTTAAAGTCCCTGCCAGTGCATCAAAACTCTAGAGGGTTGGTGAGGGATGAGGGTCATATATTAAATTCAACTCGTCAATCCTTGCAACCTGAGGCGTTTCCATACCATGATGAACTGTGTTTTCCTGAGTTCTCTAGTTTCCACTCATTCTTTTAATGCAAATTATAGCAAGCCTGAGTTGAAGTACCATAACATAAGAAGCATTGACATTCCAAAATTTATGTTTTGTCCGTGTCGTGTCTGATACACGTATCCGACACGCACGGACACTCCAAAAAATACACTAGGACACAAAAATAGATGCAGAATCCGTGTCACCGTGTCTGAAACGATGTCGTGTTGAATCTGTGTCCGTGCAACATAGGCCATAACCGATGACGGTATTGTTATCGGTGGTTGACTTTGTAGGTTAATAAATCTGTCCTTCCACTATATTCAGACTGTCTTGCATGTCTAGGGGTTTTCTATCTTTTGTGTGAGAGACATTCCATTCTCCTAATTACAGCAGTTTCATGTGCATAGAGAGAGTTGAAGAAAACTTTGCTGTGAAGAAAAGATAGTGTTGTCTCCATACTAAAAAATCTTGCTTCCACAGTGATTCATAATGCACTACCCTGTCTGAAATATCATAAATATTAAATAATATGTTCAGACCCAAAATGTTAGACAGATATTAATAGAACATGTGCGTTGGTAAAGGACAGATCTAATGAAGCATCAAAAGATCATTACTGAAGAAGGTATACCACAGAAAATTCATGTTGCCACCATGTAGAAATATACACGATTTTCAAATTGCAATAGATTACCTGGATGAGGCCCTTTACACGCCATACATTATGCTTCAGAACCACGATTTGTGGATCATCTGGATGCAACATATACAGTTCTTGTCTGACTGACTCGATACTTGCATTGTGCTCAGCTGACAACTGGACTGCCAAAACCTCCCCAGTTGCCTTGACTACTTTCCCTAAAACAATACGGGAGTCCCCGACGTTAGCAACATAAAGTGCTCCATTACAAACTATGCCAACCAGACAGCAAGAGCCAACGGCAGCAATTTGAGGTTTCAAAGGCCATTGCCTAGTAACCAAAGAAAGAAACCCCTCTTCTGTTGCTTGAAATGCCTTCCGTATCACGTCAGCTGACATTGACTGTTGCTCAGATGTAAATCCTGCAAGGAATTACATCATTGGTTGAGATGATAATTGAACTAACACTTGAACGGACATCCTCAGCTATAACTGAAGAACTAAGAGGTATGCCTACACATACTGAATTAACCATTACACTGTTTCATATCCAGCAATTGTAGTACGGCAAAGTAAACTGTAAAATATAAGAATGCACCATTGACTACACCTATGATGCATGGATACGACACGATACAGACACGGCACACAAATACAATATTGTATTTTGGCACATTCTAATGTATTTTTATGTGCCATGTCGTGTCCAATATGTATTGGTTACGGGGACGATATGTATGCTACCAAGTTTTTATATCCATGCTTCCTAGAACTCAACTAAGTATCACTAGAATTATCAGGATTAAACCACAAAATCAGACAATTAAGAGAAGATAAGATTAGAAACAACAGCAATCATGTATTAAGTACCATCACTAAGATTGAAGATAGCCTAAAATAGGAATAGTACTAACCAAATAACAGCTAAAATAAAAATGCTCACTAATTTGAATATTGGCAAACAAGATGCGTAATAGCATATACAATTAAGTCGACAATAAAATGTCAAAGAGTCAAATTGGCGACGACGGGACAAAATAAAGCATTGTAAATATTACTCTTTATATGGTGGAACAGATGTTCATTGACATATCTAGCGGTTTCCGGACCTCCGTGCCCATCGTACACGCCAACAAAGGTACCGTAAGGTCCAGACTCAGACGAGCTTAGAGAGCCCGACTCAACCTGGCATTGGTCCTCGAGCAGATTGTTGGCCTGGACCACGGCCATCGAGAAGTCCCCGGCCAAGTGCTGGCCCGTGTCCTTATACCACATAAGCCCGTCCTGCCGGCCGGCCGAGTCTGAGCCCCCGGGCGCATACTGATCGGAAGGCGGGCCCCAACAGGCCCGCAGGATACTCAGCAGCCGCGATAACATCCCTCATCGCCGCCACGACCGCCTCCTCGTCCTCGACATCACTGGCAGCGAACTAATCCCAATACCAATGTTCAGCAAGACTGTTATTTTACGCCTGCAGTAAAAGAAGTCGATAATTGGAAACAAGTAAACAAAGGTTGCAGCTTTATCCACACTTCCCATGAAGAACAAGTCAATTAGCTCAGAATTCGACTCTATTCAGCACTAGAAGAAAAACCCACTTCCATTTCTTCATCAAACTAGCAAAGATTGCAGCTTTCTCTACATTACATGATCAAAAGACGGGAAAAAAAATACAGAAAATAAGGGAAAATCACACCTTTTTCTGCAGATGAGGATCTAGAGGAGGGAACAGTCCATGTGAGAAGGGGAGGCTTAGATCTGGAGATCTATCAAATCAAAGACCAAAGGAAAGGAGTGTATGTATCTATTATTTGTCAATCAGT